>JAJQKJ010000386.1:0-63401 GCA_029574335.1 Rana kukunoris
ATAAGGCTTAACTGTAGCTACCATGGATAACTTTTAGGAGATAACCCCTGTATCTGCATGTGCCGACGTGATCGACACATGCGCACTGAAGCAACGGCACGTTATCAGCGGCTCCCGCGAGCATGTGCGGGAGTGTCGTCATCGCGGCTCCGGCCAATCAAATCGCCAGACTTGCGATACCCAGAAGTAACTCCTGGGGCAAATTCACCGGCCGGAGCTGTGTATGGCACTGCAGCAGGAGCTTCGATCTCAGGTGAGTATTACATAATAAGCTAGTATGCTATTGGCAAGGGTAAGATGCTGGGGAGTTGCTGGAGGAGTTGGGTCATTTAAAATAGAGGTTATAATAGTGGTTAACATTACCCATCCTGAGCTACAGAGTTCACAGCCCCATCCCATAACCATGCATGGCTATATCACTTTTTGTAATATCAGTGTCACAGTTTACAATTCCATAGCTGGGGGATGACACCCTCTAGCTCCTTTTCATTGTCCTGCGGTGTGTGCCCTGCATAAACATGCTAGGTGAGGTCTAGTTGGCATTTGTGCTTTGTGCCTGCAGACTGCTTTTGGTTTGCACCACTCAAGGGTGATGAGGCCATAATTTTATTAAAGTGCAACGATTGTTGGATTTTTTGTTTAGATGTCAAGGTGTTTGGCTTTAAAGTGGGGGTAACTCCCTTGGTTGATATCTACCTATATGTAAACCTATATAAGACTTACCTATAGATACAGTAAATATCTCGTAAACGAGCACTGTTTAGGAGATATTTACTTTTGAATGGGCCAGTGATGTCACGGGCGCATGCGCTCTGAAGAAACAGGATGCCCGTGCCGTTCGTTTAGAGTTTTGTGAATAGCGGTGTGGCCAAAAACAAACTCGGAAGGAAGGCCAGGTGAAGATGAAAGCCTTGTTAGCAGTGACAGCTTGTCGCTGAAGGGATTGGTTTTAAGGTCATTTTCACATAGTATGAGATGTATACTAGCATATTATAACTTTACCTTGCGAGTTTAAAAAAAAAAAAGTATGGCCGTTTACTACCGCTTTTAAAAAAAAAATTGTTAGAATAATGCAATGAAGCATGCGTAAATACATTTTTTATTTTTTAACAATAGAAGGGTTCATATACACTTTAAAGATAAACTCTGTTATGCAGATAATGTGAGGGAAAGGTCTTCTTCATTCCAGCTAGGAAAAGCTTTGGCAGGGCTGGCAATGGTGCCTTGCAATTTCATTACAGCAGAAGCCCTGTGTTATCAGCTCAGTAGAGGAAATTACTAGCACCCCCTTGGATTACTGGCAGGTCAGCAGGTATTTTTCTGTATTTGCAGAGTTTTTAAACAGACAGAACACAGGGGAATGCACCTGTATTCAAAGATGTATGCATGAAAAGGTTACAACCCTACACATTAAAGTGATTGTACAGTCTAGTTTAAAAAAAAAAAAAAAAAAAACATGTTATACTTATCTCCTCTGTGCAATTGGTTTTGCACAGAGCAGTTCGGATCCTCCTCTTCTTGGGACCCTCCTCGCTGCTCCGGGGCCCTTTCCGTCCTGTTGAGTGCCCCCACAGCATGGAGCTTGCTTTGGGGGCACCTGAGCCGAGTCACAGAGACACAGAGATCAGACACAATAGCCCCAACCTAGCCCTCACCCCTCTCTCCCCTGATTGGCTAAATGACTTTGATTGACAGCCTGCGAGAGCCAATGGCAGCGCTGCAGTGTGTCTCAGCCAATCAGAGGAGAGTTCCCGGATGGCTAAGACACTTGTGGACATCGCTGGAGAGAGATTGGGCTCAGATAAGGAATTAGGAGGCTGCTACACGCAGAAGTTTTTTATCTTAATACATACAATGCATTAGGATAAAAAAAAAATCTGCCTTTACAATTCCTTTAACATCTTGCCTACCAACCTATTGTCAAATGACGGCTGGGTGGGGACATTCGTCATTTCAGGTGGACGTCCTATGACATCCCCATGGGCTGTGCTGTGGCATGATCTTTCACCCGGCTATGTCCACTGTACACAGCCAATGTACCGTGTGATCGCGGTGACCAGTCATAGCAGATCCAATGACAATTGTAAACAATGAATGTCTTTGATTCATGACTATTTAATTCAGAAAAAAATGGTTGCTTATACCAGCAAAAAACAGTTGGAAATGCACACAAAACAATTGCAGATCTTTTGTATTTGCCCCAAATTTTCACCTAAATCTGTTGGTATTAGGGATGAGCTTCGCGTTCGATACGAACGTATGTTTGATTGGAACATTATCTGTTCGTAACGTTCGACGATATTCGAACAAAAGCGGTCGTTTGCGCCAAATTCGAGTGACGCAAAACGGCCCATAATTCACTGCGGCATTGCACGCTGATGATTGGCCAAGCATGCTGTATGTCCCGCATGCTTGACCAATCACAGCGCGCAAAAAACGAAGAGCCATAATTGGCCAAAGCCTGGGTGGCTTTGGCCAATTATGGCTCAGGGCTTTAGCACACGCCCCACACTATATAAGGCGTTCGACGTTCGTAAACGTTCGACGATATTTCGAACAAAAGCGGTCATTTGCGCCAAATTCGAGTGACGCAAAACGGCCCATAATTCACTGCGGCATTGCGCGCTGATGATTGGCCAAGCATGCTGTATGTCCCGCATGCTTGACCAATCACAGCGCGCAAAAAAACGAAGAGCCATAATTGGCCAAAGCCTGGGTGGCTTTGGCCAATTATGGCTCAGGGCTTTAGCACAGGCTCACCCACACTATATAAGGCCACCTGCTGGGCGGCCTCGTGTAGTGTGTTCTGGCTTGTTAATGAAAGCAGTCAGAGAGACAGAGAGATTGTATTTTTAGATAGCTAGATAGAGCAGGCAGGCAGGCTAGTCAGTTTAGCTTAATTTACAGTGTGTAGAGAATATATATACATCCCTAGGAGTTGTACATATATTTATACACTGTATAGCTTAGATAGATCAGTTCTTCCTAATTTACTGGCAGGCAGGTGATTGTGCTATTTAACCACTTTAGCCCCGACCATATTGCTGTCCAAAGACCAGAGCACTTTTTGTGATTCGGCACTACGTCGCTTTAACTGACAATTGCGCGGTCATGCGACGTGGCTCCCAAACAAAATTGGCGTCCTTTTTTTTCCCCACAAATAGAGCTTTCTTTTGGTGGTATTTGATCATCTCTGCGGTTTTTATTTTTTGCACTATAAACAAAAAAAGAGCGACTATTTTGAAAAAAAATTCAATATTTTTTTACATTTTGCTATAATAAATATCCCCAAAAAAGATTTAAAAAAACATTATTTTTCCTCAGTTTAGGCCGATACGTATTCTTCTACATATTTTTCGTAAAAAAAAATCGCAATTAGCGTTTATTGATTGGTTTGCGCAAAATTTATAGCGTTTACAAAAAGGGGGTAGTTTTAAGGCATGTTTATTAATATTTTTTTTTTTACTAGTAATGGCGGCGATCAGCGTTTTTTTTCGGTACTGCGCGATATTATGGCGGACACATCGGACACTTTTGACACATTTTGGACCATTGGCATTTTTATAGCGATCAATGCTATAAAAATGCATTGGATTACTATAAAAATGCCTTTGGCAGTGAAGGGGTTAACACTAGGGGGCGGGGAAGGGGTTAAGTGTGTTCCTATTTGTGTTCTTACTGTGTGGGGGGGGTGGACTTACTAGGGGGAATCATTGATCTTCCGTTCATACATTGTATGAACGGAAGATCAGCGTTTCCCCCGCTGACAGGAACGAGAGCTGTGTGTTTACACGCACAGCTCCCGTTCCCCGCTCTGTAACGAACGAGCGCGAGCCGCGTGCCCGGCGGCGATCGCGCCCGCCGGCACGTGCGCGGGGCTCGGGGCGAGCGGGGAGCGCGCGCGGGCCGCCGGCGGCGCGCACGCGCACCCCTAGTGGCCCCCGCGAAGTCCCGACGTAGAGCTACAGGCTCTCGCGTAGGAGTGCCGACCTGCCGCCGTATAACTGCGGCGGCTGGTCGGCAAGTGGTTAAAGACGTTATCACAGGTATACAGGTATCACAGGAATTTTTTTTTATGTAAGCATCAATAAAATCACTGCTCCTGGAGCAGTGATTTTAATCATGCGTAACTTAAAAAAAATAATGAAAAATTCCTTTAAATATTGTACCTGCTGGGTGTCTATAGTTTGCCTGTGAAACGTCAATGGAAAAAAAAGTTTTAAAAACGGTCACTTTTTCAGGAGTCCTGCTCCTGAAAAAACAACCGTTTTTAAAACTTTTTTCCATTGATACATGTTCCCTGGGGCAAGACCCGGGGTTCTCAAAGACGTTTTCCAACAATAACTTGAATATTGGTCTTTAAAATTATCGTTTTTTTATTCGAACGTTCGAGTCCCATAGACTTCAATGGGGTTCTAAATGTTCGCTGCGAACGGTCGTTCTGTTCGACGGTTCTGGTGCAAACCGAACGCGGGGTGTTCGGCTCATCCCTAGTTGGTATACAGCTAAATAACCAACACCCAAATAAAACTCTTGGTTTATTTGCATTTTGACATTGACAAGATATCTAAACCTGTACACCAGTATTTATAACATAAAATCATTGTTCTGCTCTACACAAATCCTGGGCTATTATGTTAAACATTTGCAGACTCTTAGGAATTAGGCGTTGGTTTTATAATCTTGCAACACTGCCAGATACTCACGAAAATCTTTATTGGTAAGAGTGAAAAAAAAAAGTAAAGTGAGCTGAAAACTTTTTTGGGTGTATGTACGCAGTCATACAGCAGAGTAATATATCTTCATCGCATACAGTATACGGATAGATTTCAAGCACGTCTAATAGAGGCTTTTATTTACAAGCCCTTGTAGAGGAAAATGTTGATTATAGTAAGTGATATACAGTATGGACTGAAATCAAATTTGGAATTACAGGTCTGCTACGTGACAAATACCTCACCACTGATTTAACTGCCATCACTTCACAAATTTCCTTTTAAAACATATTGCATCACTGGCAACACATAATCTAATCACATTTTTGATGTTTTCTTAAATAACGCTCAACACTTTCTGTAGTCACTGGGTGGTGCAGAATTTATAAAAGTCACATTCATGTGACTTTTATATGGTGCAGATGGTAAGATTTGGCAATGGGCACGGAGAGTCGTGTTAAAGTAGGTTTGCATGTTTGGATAGTGGGTGTGTCCCTCCCTCATCTGAGCTTTCATTCATCAAATCTTTAATGTTCCAATGATACTGGATGTTTTATCTGATGAAGTTTTGGATGTCTTATGCCGCGTACACACGGTCGTTTTTTGCGATGAAAAAAAAAAACGTTTTTTAAAACGTCATTTAAATTGATCGTGTGTGGGCAAAACGTCGTTTTTTGTCTTCAAAAAAACGACCAAAAAAAAAATTCCAACATGTTTGAATTTTTTGTGTCGTTTTTCAAAACGTCGTTTTTTGTTTCACAAAAAGTCACCGTGTGTAGCAAAAACGTTGTTCAAAACAACGTTTTTCAACACCCGCGCATGCCCAGAAGCTAGTTATGAAGCGAGCTTCAATGGAAAAGAGTGGTGAACGTAACCTCGCTTTTTGTGAAAAAAACGATGGTGTGTATGCAAAATTGTCTTTGAAAAAGTGACGTTTCAAAAACGTCGTTTTTTACTTCACAGAAAAACGTCGTTTTTTTTTTTCATCGCAAAAACGACCGTGTGTTGTACGCAGCATTAGTCCTCCTTGATTAAAATAGATGCTGTATGGCCATTTTACGGATTTTTACATTATATAAATAAGATATCCCCAATGATAAAAGTGCCCATTCATACCAGAGTGCTGCAGTATTGAACCCTTCACCACAATGCAAAGTATTATTCATTTTAATCATAACCCTTCGTTCTTTACTGCTGCACCTGTTTTGCAGTGCACTTGCATTGAACTGACCACCCTTGCTGCTGGGGAACTTTTGTCCCCTGGGGTATGCTGGCATGATGATTATTTTGCCAAATGCCCGTTCCTCCGTTCTTAACTGAATTTTTAAGTGAAACAGCCATCCCTGAGACATCATGGGGTAATTTACTAAAGGCTATTTGCAAGGGAAGTTGCCTTTTGCAAAGGGAATTCTGTTCAGAGCTCAGATAAATGTGGAGCTTTCAATGACTCAGTCCACTTGAAAACTTGATTTTTCAGTGCCTTTTTGTCCACTTGGGTTGCACAGGTTTACCGCCAATGTAAATACCTTTTTTCCACTATGCAAGAGCAGATAAAATCCAGCAGAAAAGATGCTGACGTGTTTAAGCCTCTATGGGCCTTAGTCATAACATAAGTGAATGCAGTGAGCGATTAGTCCAATCGCTCTGTTGTTGATTCATTATTACTGAAGCATAATAAACTGTATTTACTGTGCTTCCAATTGTGAATAAACAGGAAGTCTCTGAGTGCTTCCGATTCATTTATCTGTGCAGCTGAGGCTGCAGAGAACAGGAACTGATCGATCTGTCCTCTGTCCCTTTCCCAGTCTCAAATGTGAGACATCACCGGTCTGTTTAGACCCCTGATATTTCACTAAAGGCCCCCATCAGGGCAGTTAAAAATGTAAAACAATAAATAAGGAGAAAAAATTCTAAAAACATTTGATACATTTTAAAATTACTCGTTCAAATGTGCTTTACTCTCTAAAGAGCAGTCAGCATTTTGATCGTTCTTCAGAGAGCATTTGTCAGGCGGTGAACACACCAAATGTTCGTGTAAACTTTAGAACCCTATTAAAGTCTATAGGACTCGAACATTTGAAATCTAAAGTGCTAATTTTAAAGGCTAATATGCAAGTAATTGTCCGAAAAAGTGTTTGGGGACCTGGGTCTTGCCCCAGGGGACATGTATCAATACAAAAAAAGTTTTAAAAATGGCAGTTTTTTTGGGAGCAGTGAATTAAATAATGCTTAGGGTGAAACAATAAAAGTGAAATATTCCTTTGAATTTCGTACCTGGGGGGGTGTTAAGTAAGCATGTGAAATAGCACACGTTTCCCATACTTAGAACTGTCACTGCACAAAGTGTAATTTCTGAAAGAAAAAAAGTAATTTAAAACCGGAATCGCGGCTATAATTGTCGGCTCCCGGCAATTCAGAGAGAATTCATTCATAAAAAAAAAAAAAAAAAGTGTGGGGGTCCCCTCAAATTCAATTACCAGGCCCTTCAGGTCTGGTATGGATATTAAAAGGAACCCCGCCGTCAATTTAAAAAAAATTACGTGGGGTTCCCCCCAAATATCCATTCCAGACCCTTCAGATCTGGTGTGGATTTTAGGGGAACTCCACCCCAAATAAAAAAAACAATGGCGTGGAGTTCCCCCCAAAATCCACACCACCAGACCCCTTATCCGAGCACATAACCTGGCCGGCCACAGAAAAGAGGGGG
Organism: Rana kukunoris; assembly: GCA_029574335.1. Lineage (NCBI taxonomy): Eukaryota > Metazoa > Chordata > Amphibia > Anura > Ranidae > Rana > Rana kukunoris. The sequence continues at coordinate 7,423 of JAJQKJ010000386.1, forward strand.
GGACAGAGTGCGGCCCCCCCTCTCCTGAACCGTACCAGGCCACATGCCCTCAACTTGGAGAGGATGTCCCCATGTTGATGGGGACAAGGGCCTCATCCCCACAACCCTGGCCGGTGGTTATGGGGGTCTGCGGGTGGGGGGCTTATCAGAATCTGGAAGACCCCTTTAACAAAGGGGACCCCCAGATCCTGCCCCCCCACTATGTGAATCGGTAATGAAGTACATTGTACCCCTACCATTTCACGAAGGAAGTGTAAATAGTTGTAAAAAACATACACACACACAGAAGAAAAAAGTCCTTTATTAATAAATAAGTTGTAAAAAACACACACACACACACCGTGGAAAAAAGTCCTTTATTAGTAAAAAAAATAAAAATCCAGCGGTGGTAATCCACTCTCGGTCCTGGCTCCCCGCTCCAACGTTGTCTGTATCCACCGGAGACAGCCCGGCGAATGACGCTGCTGAAGCTGTGACATTTCTTTTATAGGTGAGGCGGGGCCATTCGCCACGTGACTCCGTCCCATTCTGACGCATCCTCTGCTACGTCACTGGGGAAGCCTGGCTTCCGTCTTGCGTCAGAGGGGGCCAGGTCACGTGACGGGTGGAGGGAGGCGGCCAGCGATGCTGCGCTCTGGATCCTGGATGATCTTCTCATCGCAGGAACGGAGAGGAGATCACCCGTTGCTGGATACCAACAACGTTGGAGTGGGGAGCCGGGACCGAGTGGATTACCACCGCTGGATTTTTTATTTATTTTTTATTTTTAATAAAGGACTTTTTTCCACGGTGTGTGTGTGTGTGTGTGTTTTTACAACTATTTACACATCCTTCGTGAAACGGTAGGGGTACAATGTACCCCATTACCAATTCACATAGGGGGGCCAGGATCTGGGGGTCCGCTTTGTTAAACGGGTCTTCCAGATTCTGATAATCCCCCAGCCCGCAGACCCCCACAACCAACAGCCAGGGTTGTGGGGATGAGGCCCTTGTCCCCATCAACATGGGGACATCCTCCCTATGTTGAGGGCATGTGGCCTAGTACAGTTCAGGAGAGGTGGGGGCCGCACTCTGTCCCACCTCTTTTCTGCGGCCGGCCAGGTTACATGCTCAGATAAGGGGTCTGGTGTGGATTTTTGGGGGAACTCACGCCATTTTTTTTTAAATTTGGTGTGTAGTTCTCCTTAAAATCCACACCTAACCTAAAGGGTCTTTAATGGATATTTGGGGGGAACCCCACGTCATTTTTTTTTTAAATGGATGGCGGGGTTCCCCTTAATATCCATATCAGACCTAAGAGCCTAGTAATTAAATTTGGGGGGACCCCCACGATTTTTTTTATGAATGAATTCTCTCTGAATTGCCAGGAGCCGACAATTCATTATAGCCGCAGGTCCGGTTTTAAATAGTCATGTGCATTCGTTTTCGTTAGAATGCATTTTCGTCCTAAAATCAGTTTTTTTCGTTTAACAAACAAGAATTTAACAGGGTGTTCCGTGGCTTTTCGAATTTGCCGCGAACACCCCAAATTGTTCGTTGTTCGCCGAACAGGCAATGTTCTCAAAGCTCATCCCTCATGAACTCGAAGCTCATCCCTAGTCATAAAAAGTGTTTGGGCACCTGGGTCCTGCCCCAAGGGACATGTATCAATGCAGAAAAAAGTGATTTTAATAATGCTTAAAGTGAAACAATAAAAGTCAAATATTCCTTTAAATTTTGTACATCGGGGGTGTCTATAGTATGCCTGCAAAGTGGCACATTTTCCCGTGTTTAGAACAGTCCCTGCGCAAAATGACACTTCTAAAGGAAAAAAAGTCATTTAAAACTACTCGCGGCTAAAATGAATTGCCTGCAATACAGATAAAAGTAATTGAAAAAAAGGCATGGGTCCCCCCCTCAGTCCATTACCAGGCCCTTTGGGTCTGGTATGAATATTAAGGGGAACCCCGAACCAAAATGTAAAAGAAAATTGCGTGGGGTCCCCCCAAATTCCATACCAGGCCCTTCAGGTCTGGTATGGATTTTAAGGGGAACCCCGCGCCAAAATAAAAAAAATGGTAGGGGTACAATGTACCCCATTACCAATTCACATAGGGGGTCGGGATCTGGGGATCCCCTTTTTAAACGGGGCTTCCAGATTCCGATAACCCCCCGCCTGCTGACCCCTACAACCACCGGGCAAGGGTTGTGGAGGTGGTGCTTTGGGCTCCAAAGAATCCTCCCCATGTTGAGGGTATGTGGCCTCTTTTCCTGCGGCCCGCCAGGTTGCATGCTCAGATAGGGATCTGGTATGGATTTTTGGGGGGACCCCCATGCCATTTTTTTTAAATTGGTGCAGGGTTCCCCATAATATCCATACCAGACCTGAAGGGCCTGGTAATGGACTGGGGGGGGGACCCATGCTGGTTTTTTTTCAATGACTTTTATCTGTATTGCGGGACACGACAATTCATTATAGCCACAAGTAGTTTTAGATTACTTTTTTCCCTTAGAAATGTCATTTTGCGCAGGGACTGTGCCCTGCCCACAACCTGCACTCTCCTCTCTTCTCCTGAGGCAAGTTGTTGCTTTTGTGCAGCATCAGTTTTCCTTCTGATACTCTAAAGGTGGGTGATTTTTGGGTGGGAGAAGAGCTCTGTAATGGTTTTGGGGAGGAGTGCTCCATCCTGGGTTTAGAGGAGAGAGCTCTGTATTAGGTTTGAAGGGGTGGGCTATGTACTGGGGGGGGGGGGGGTTATGTGGGAGGAACAGGAGTGTAATTTTTGGTTGTAAAAGGGCTAGTGAGATATGCACTTCCAAAACCTGCATTCTGTACATAGCACACTCCTAAACCCTGCACTCTGTATGTAGTTCACTCCAGAACCCTTCCTTCTGTGCACAGTACACTCCTAAACTCTGCACACTATATGTAACACACACCTGAATTCTGCACTCCTGGTATACAGCATTGCATTTTTAAGACCCTCCCACTGTTAATGCAATTAAGCCACACCCACCATTTGATATAGTGTGGAGGGGGGGGGGGGTTTGTGGAGGGCGTGGTTGAGTTTTTGCACCTATTCTTAGAGGAAAAAAGCCCTGTATAAATGCATATATACATATACACATGTACAGTATACACATTTGGAAATCAATAAATATATATATACACACTGTGGGGCAGATTCACAGACATTTTGCTTAGCGTAGCGTATCAGAAATACACTACGCCGCCGTTTTTTACCTTGCTCTACGTGGAATTCAGGTAGATTTTCTACGGTAAACGACGGCGGCGTAGTGTATTTCTCCCGTCGCAATCCATCTGCGCGAGTAGGGGGCGTGAAACATTTAAATTAGGCGCGTTCCCGCGGCGATCGATCTGCGCATGCTCCGTTCGCAAATTTCCCGCCGTGCATTGCGCGAAATCACGTCGTGACGTCATTCGTTGTTTATGTAGCGTACTTTACGGCCGATCCACGTCCCGACGAGTTACGTAAACAAAATAAAAATTTAAATAAATTCGAAGCGGGAACGACGGCCATACTTAACATGGGCTACGTAAAGTTAGAGCAGCAAAAAGCTGCTCTAACATTACGTAGTAAAAAATAGACGAAAACGATTGCGACGCCCGCTCGTATGTTCGTGAATCCCCGTAAAAACACATTTGCATATCCCGACGCACCAAAACGACGCGAACTCCTCCCAGCGGCCGCAAATAGATGGCAGCGTAGATCCGAAGGCTTACAAAGACGTAAGCCTCTCGGATCGAAGCCCGAAGCCGGCGTATCATGGTTTGAGGATTCAAACTAGTGATACGCCGCGCGAAATTTGAAATTACTCCTGTCTAACCCCAGTTAGACAGGCGTAATTGTTTTGTGAATCTGCCCCTGTATATATAAAATGTGTGTAAGCTGCAACAAAGGCAACATTACAAATGTTTAGTAATAGAAATCTACAGATGCTCATAGATAATTGCAGCCTTTTTTTTACTTTGCATATCTTATTTTTATTTTCCTTTCCTATTTTTCTCACTGTGACAATTTTCACTAAGGGCAGACTAATCCATCTCCCTTTACTTCCAGATGAAAAAATGAAATGTCAAAAATAAAATATAATTTTTGTTTTTGTTTTATATTTTGAGTATTTATTTATGTTATATGTTAAATGATATGTATGGACCATGTAGCATCTGATTATAATAATTTCCAAATTAACATATTACACATTTTAACTTACAATCTGATATTCCTTTATATATGCCACTATATTAGATATGCAATTTACATTTTATGCTTTTTGTTTAGCAAGTGCTGTCGCCTTTTAATATATGTTTTGGCTTTTATAACCTGGTGAGTGAGGTTGTGCTCATTGATAAACTGCAGCTGCTATTATTTCCACTGTATAGCTATTAGCACTTGGAAATTGTCTTTCTTTTACGATAGGTTTTGCTCAAATATGAGCGTACAGGCTTCTTTCGTACGGGAGACATGACGTCCGAGGGTGAGCCTACAGATCTAATGGGCAGCTTATCAAATATGTCATTGGAAAACATAAGGGTGTGTAGAGATTGTCGTATGTGTAATTATTTCTTGCTCTGGGTGTTATTTCTGCTGAAGTTTGGATACTATGACAGCATGGGATGAGATAATCTGATATGATTATGATGCATCTGTCCCTGCTGAAATCACTCAGCTGTGCAGTCCATACTGTCATGCATATTTACTATAGTGATACTAACACAGACATTGCAGGACAGAATAGCCAAAATGTATGCAGGCACTGATGTAGTATGTTACCAGGACTTGGAGAAGCTGTCATTAACCACTTAAGACCCGGACCAAAATGCAGGTAAAGGACCTTGCCCCTTTTTGCGATTCGGCACTGCGTCGTTTTAACTGACAATTGCGCGGTCGTGCGAGGTGGCTCCCAAACAAAATTGGCGTCCTTTTTTCCCCACAAATAGAGCTTTCTTTTGGTGGTATTTGATCACCTGTGCGGTTTTTATTTTTTGCGCTATAAACAAAAATAGAGAGACAATTTAAAAAAAAAAAACAATATTTTTTACTTTTTTCTATAATAAATATCCCCCAAAAATATATAAAAAAAATATTTTTTCCTCAGTTTAGGCCGATACGTATTCTTCTACATATTTTTGGTAAAAAAAATCACAATAAGCGTTTATCGGTTGGTTTTCGCAAAATTTATAGCGTTTACAAAATAAGGGATAGTTTTATTGCATTTTTATTAATTTTTTTTTTTTACTACTAATAGCGGCGATCAGCGTTTTTTTTCATGACTGCGACATTATGGCGGACACTTCGGACAATTTTGACACATTTTTGGGACAATTGTCATTTTCACAGCAAAAAATGCATTTAAATTGCATTGTTTACTTTGGAAATGACAGTTGCAGTTTGGGAGTTAACCACAAGGGGGCGCTGTGAATTTGAGTGTACCCTGTGTGTGTGTTTACAACTGTAGGGGGGTGTGGCTGTAGGTGTGATGTCATCGATCACTTCCCCCTATTACAGGGATGACGCGATCGATGCTGCGGCCACAGTGAAGCACGGGGAAGCCGTGTTTACACACGGCTCTCCCCGTTCTTCAGCTCCAGGGACGGATCGCCGCACTGCAGTGGCGATCGGGTCCGCGAATCCCGCGGTCCCGTTCCTGGAGCTTCGGACCGGGTCACGGGAGCGTGCCGCGGGCGCGTGCCCGTGACCCACGGCTGGGTACTAAAATCAACGTATATATACGTTGATGTGCCCAGCCGTGCCATTCTGCCGACGTATATGTGCAGTAGGCAGTCCTTAAGTGGTTAAATAAAATTTGTTGTAGCAGGTGGAAAGTATAGGCATTCTGGCTTAATTCCAGATGGGTTTTGACGGGCAAAGCTTTGACAATTCCAAGTAGTGTTAGGGCTTTCTGCTAACCCCATATTCCTGTTGGGCCACCACTAGTGGGCTGCTGTACTGGTCAATAGCAATGTGATGGAATTCAATGGGATCCGAAAATGACGAGAGGGAATGGGGGGCTTCAGGTCTATGTAGTTAAATCTAGGTTCCTGTAAGGCGGCGTACACACGACCGGTTTTCTCGGCAGAATCCATCAAAAAACTCGATGGGAGACGTATTCTGCAGAGAAAACCGGTCGTGTGTACACTTTTCGCCGAGAAACCCGTCGGGAAACTCGTTGAACCAAAAAGAGAGCATGTTCTCTATTTCCTTGTTGGGCAATGGGAAAATTTGGCTCGACAAGTTTTTTTACCTGCCGAACTAGGAACTTGACGGGAAAAACGATATGCTTCGCCCGACGAGTTTCTCGGTCGTGTGTACGCCGCCTTAGTCTATATCAGGGTTCTTTTTAATTTTAGGTTTAAATTAGGGTTGTCCCGATACCACTTTTTTAGGACCGAGTACAAGTACCGATACTTTTTTTTTTTCAAGTAGTCGCCGATACCGAATACCGATACTTTTTTTAAACGTGTCCCTAAATGCAGCCATGTCCCCCACATATTGCAGGCATGTCATGTCCCCCACATATTGCAGCCATGTCATGTCTCCCACATATTGCAGCCATGTCATGTCCCCCACATATTGAAGGCATGTCATGTCCCCCACATATTGCAGCCATGTCATGTCCCCCACATATTGCAGCCATGTCATGTCCCCCACATATTGCAGCCATGTCATGTCCCCCACATATTGCAGCCATGTCATGTTCCCCACATATTGCAGCCATGTCATGTTCCCCACATATTGCAGCCATGTCATGTCCCCTACATATTGCAGCCATGTCATGTCCCCCACATATTGCAGCCATGTCCTGTGCCCCATATTGCAGCCATGTCATGTCCCCCATACCTCCAGCTCCTCAGATTTTTCCCGCTGCCGCCGCCGCCGCTGCTGCCGGGTTAATCCCCGTGCAACACAGCGAGCATTACAAGTTTCCGTTGGTAAACTTGTAATACCCGTGGCGCCATGTATAGACACGCGATTGGACGGATCCGTCCAATCGCGAGCAAGGGGGGAGTGTCTATGCACGTATCCGTGTATAGACACTCCCCCCTTGCTCGCGATTGGACGGATCCGTCCAATCGCGTGTCTATACATGCGCCGCGGGTATTACAAGTTTACCAACGAAAACTTGTAAATGCCCGCTGTGTTACAAGGGGATAAGCGAGGGGCGGCGGCGGGCGGTGAGCGGCGGGCGGCGAGCGGCGGGGGGGGGGGGGAAGTATTCTATTTCGATATCGGGGTTATTTGCGGGAGTACAAGTACTCCCGCAAATACTTGGAATCGGTCCCGATACCGATACTGGTATCGGTATCGGGACAACCCTAGTTTAAATCTATTCTAAAAAATATATATATATGTTTTTTTGCATTTTATAATATAGTGATAAACAATGCAAACTGTTTTTGAACAAATGTCAACACATAATCCGATTGTATACCTAATTAAATTTATATTGATTTATATTGTATCCCACAAAACCCCAAGGAATTTGCCTTAACATATTGTATTTTTAAATGAGATCTTTGGTCACACACTTTTATTTTATAACATTAGCATTGGCTCTTCCTCTTCCTCCTGGCAAATTGTGAGGGAACCAATAAGCACAGAAAAGAGGAGGATGATGTGACATGTAGTCTTCAGAGACAGCGCTGCCCTTTGGAAGTAGTGGGGCATGAACTTCAGCCCCCGCCAAGCTTTGCTACAGAGGAGGAGAGAGATAGAGAGAACATTTTGCCCAGGCAAGTTCTACAAAAAAAGTTCAGTACAGGACAGGCAACCTGAGTGAGGGGGCATGCTGTGGGGTGTCATCCTGAGAGAGACAGAGCCACGGGAAGCTTTTGCAGCGTGGGGAAGCCAGAGAGAATACAGAGCCATTACCGGGGTACAGACTTTGCTGTGCTGCCTATCAGAGTCGCCATAGGCAACTCGGAGCGAGCAGATGCCTAGTCAGAAGGACCACTGCTGCTGTGTTGCTGCGTCTAGTGAGAGGGCCTTGTGACCGTTACTTGATACCACCACTAGAGACTGAGCTCTTAGAAACTACCTAACTAGCTGGCTTATAACTACATTACAATACCACCAAAAGAAAGAGAGAAAGGAAAGTTCTATTTGTTAAAAAAAGGATGTCAATTTTGTTTGGGTACAGTGTAGTGTTGCACGACACAGTCACTTATTGCAAAAAAATGGCCTGGTCATTAAGGGGGCAAATGTTTCTGGGGCTGAAGTGGTTAAAGACTAAACTTTTTTTATGACACTTGTTGATTGCAAGTTAAAATCAAAATTTTTTGCTAGAAAATTACTTAAAACCCCAAATGTTATATATAGATTTTTTTTAGCAGAGACCCTACAAAATAAAATAGTGGTTGTTGCAAAATGTTATGTTACACTGTATTTGCGAAGCGGTCTTTCAAACGCAATTTAAAAAACAAATACACTTTAATTAATTTAAAAAAACGAAACAGTAAAGTTAGCCCAATTTTTTGTATTATGTGAAAGATGATATTACGCCACAAGAATCATGATCTATATTCTAAGCAAAAAAATTGTGATTCTCATTTTAGCCAGAATCGTGCAGCTCTAGCCCCGTACCAGCGCTGCCGCCAGGGATAGACCCTGAAAACAAATGTCCAGGCCCAGTACCAGGGCTGCAGTATCAAAGTACCAGCCCTGGAATTTCAAATCCCACAACTATTAGCACTGGAGAGTCACGTCCTCCAAGAGTTAGGGCTGCTACATACCTCCCAGATGCTCTTGCCAACCCAACATGGCTGCCTTACAACTCAGGATCAGTATTCCCCATGTCACTGCACAGCCAGGTGTGCAGGCCAATATGTTTATTTGTGCTTGACACTTTGCTGCAATTTATCGTGGACCAGACCAATCTATATGCCCAGCAGCATATTACCAACAACCCCTAATCATCATATGCTCGTCCGTTGGAGTTGAGAGGTTTGACTTTGGAGGACATCCCTATGGGTCCATCAACCCCATCCACCATATGCCCATTTATTCTGTCGTAATGTCCAGGTCCCGATATGAGATAAAAAAGCGATTCCTTCACTTCAGCGACAACACCCAGTGCCCTCCCTAAAATCATCCAAATTATGATAAATGTAAAATTTGCCCACTCATAAAAAAATTCCCAAAGATTTGCAGAACTCTATGTCCCCGATCAGCATATATGTGTGGATGAGTCCCTGGTACCCTTTTCAGGCCGGCTAGGAATAAGACAATATATTCCTAGCAAAAGGGTAAGATGAAGAGAAAAATGTTATGAGCTTTGTGAGAGAATCACATGATATCTGTATGCATGCATTCCGCATATATGAAGGAAGAGATTCCTGGCTCCAGCCCCCCTAAATGCCCAGCCTACATGAGCACAACTGGAAAAATTATATGGGACCTGGCATTACCCCCTGCTGAACAAAGGTTATATAATATATACCTGGATAACTAATACAAACCAGCCTGCCCCTTTTCAAAAACCTATACCTTTCAAAAACCCTGGCCTGTGGAACCTCCAGAAAGAACAGGAAGGGCTTCCCCCAATCTATAGTGAACAAAAACCTGCAAAGGGGGGAAAAAGCAACATTAAGAAGCAACAAAATGCTGGCTTTGAGGTGAAAGGATATCATAAATGTGTACATGATGTCCACCATCCATGATGACACTACAGTTGAGGTTTAAAGAAGACAAGGTTGCATTGAAAAGCCAACATGTGTCCTAGAATACAATCTCTACATGAGGGTGGATTTCAATGACCAAATGCTTTAGCCCTATTTGACAACAAGGAGGTCTGGTTTCTGGTACAAAAAAGTAGCGATTTATCTCATCCATTTGGCCATTTATGATGCTTACATAATCTACACCAAATCCACGGAAAGCCCCGCCAACTTCCTAAAATTCATTGAAGAAGTTGTTACGTCCCCTCTTCCCCCAGAAAACGTTTGCTCTGATGCTGAAGCAGGCCAAAGATGCCAAAAAAGATGTTGCGTATGCAGCAAAAGAGTATTTCGAGGAGATACCAGCTACCATTGTCCCCAGTTCCCCTCCCATCATTGCCTTTGTATTGGTGAATGCTTCCGACTTTATCACACATCACTAAAATATTAGTCCATATTTATAAACATTTGCCAGTTTTTATCATCTGTGCTAACTATTTTCCATGTGAGGGGCATCAGAATTTTTTTTCCGGATGGAGAAAACTATTTTTTTTTATTTCTCCTGGTTTCATAATTTCTGGATTAGGCTCCAGAGTCTGGAGGCTTCAAAGACATTTGGGTGGGCAAAGCCTCTACCCCTGTGCCCAGGTCTTACCTAACTGAGGCCTTCAGCCTGCTGCTGACTTATTGCCATCATGCCTCTGCCTGCCGCATGAAATGACCACACCTCTGCTTGCTACCTGTACTTTGGAAATAATTAGCAGTAGCAAGAGGCAGTATGTTTCTGAAGGGCTGGAGTGCGGTACAATAATGAGTGTCTGCAGGTAACAGTGTACCAGGACCAATATTATGGCTGTGCTGTCTGTCTCTGCCTGGACAATTCCTATGGACAAGTGCTTTGGCTATGCTGACAATATCCTTGTACTGACTATACACAATATTCCTGCCTGCTGCCTGGATAATTACTATTGCTGTTGCTAAACACACCTCTGCCTGCTGCCTGGACCAATGCTTTTCTCTATGTACATGACTAAATCCACAGGAAATAATTTTTTTTACCCTTTTCTTAATAGAATTTATTTTGGAGTGTAATTCTTGGTATGTACATGCTACGTGTTAGGCCCCGTACACACGGCAGAGATTCTCGGCAGAAACCAGTGAGAAGCTCGCTGGGATCCTCATTCTGCCGAGAACCTCGGCCATGTGTACTGTTTCAGCGAGCATCCCGTCGGGAAAGCCGTCGAGCCAAAATAGAGAGCAGGTTCTCTATTTGCTCGATGGCCCATCGAGAACCATGGCTCGGCGCCATTCCCGACGGCTTGGTCGACGATTTCGACGGCCGGGCGAGAACCTCGACGGGCGGAACGATGTGTTTGGCCCCTCGAGGTTCTCATACGTGTGTACGCGGCCTTAGAAATATGAAGGTACTTCAAAAATGATAGGTTGTCAGGAAATTAGATGTGTAATTTATGCTCCTAGAACGCCTGAAGGTGCTATTTTAATGTTGGACCTCTGTATGTGGCCAGGCTGTGTACGACTCTCACACATGTGGCATCGCCATACTCAGAAGAAGTAGTAGACTCTATTATGGGGTGCAGTTTTTGCTGTGTGTTCGAAATATTGTATAAATGGACAACTTTGTGAAAAAAAATGTGTTTTCATTTTTGTTCCACATTTTCCAAAAACTTGTGGAAAAAATTACATGTTTAAGACTTATTATGTCTCATAGATTATACTCTGGGGTGTTTGCTTTCCAAAATCTGGTCAATTTGTGGGCGGTTTTTCTATTGTTCTGGTGCTCCAGGGCCTTTCAAATTGTAATAGGTGGTTGAGAAATGAGATGTATAATTTATGCTTATAGAACACCTGAAGGTGCTACTTCAATGTTGGGCTTCTGTATGTGGCCAGGCTGTGGAAAAGTCTCACACATGTGGTATCGCCATACTCGGGAGTAGCAGAATGTATTTTGGGGTGTCATTTTTGTTATGTACATGCTATGTGTTGGGATTATATTATAAAACCATAAAAAAAGGCGTTTTATAATTTTTTTAAAAAATTTTCTAAAAACTTGTGGAAAAAAAATGACATGTTCAAAAGACATGATCTATGCCTCATAGATTATACATTGGGGTGTTTGTTTTTCAAAATGGGTCAGTGAAAAAGTCTCACACATGTGGTATCGCCATTCTCATAAGGAGTATCAGAATGTGTTTGGGGTGTAGTTGCAAGTACGCATATGCTGTGTGAAAACAATAACTTTTTAATATGACAATTTTGGAAAAAGAAACAAAAAGAAATGTAATTTTGCAAAGAATTGTGGGAATTTTTTTTTAACTAAATACCTTGGAATGTCTACTGTAATTTGGGGGTGTATTTGTACTTTCCTGGCTTGTTAGTCCCGGTTCACACTAAGGCAACCTATCAGGCGACTTAGTCCTAAATGGCCTTGTGCTTTATATTTGGCTTTGATGGCCACTGCTTAGTGGAATGTCTTAGAGAAATGTCTCTTTAAAAAGTCTAAATGGAAGGGTTAACAGTTGGTTGTAATTGAATTGCAGGTCAGAAAACCTCTCACTGGGTTCCTCTGTAGGCAGTCCTTTAATGGCAGAAAGTGGTCTGTATGGTGGAAGGGTCCCCCTATTCTGTGGTACAGAAGACAGCAGCAGATGCAATGGCGACTTAGACAGTAACTCTGGATGCAGATGTCCCCGCTTGGATCAGGCTTATGCTTCCAGCTTTCAGCACGATAACCTGCTCTCCCTCTGACACTGAAGGGTATCTTTATTTTCTGGTTCACGTATTGTATGTGGGCTGTTTTGGGGAACCTGTGCATTGTATATATATATATATATACACAGTACATGTAAACTCAAATGTGCTCCACCAATGTTATTGAAGTTAAAGTGATTGTAATTGGCTCCTTCTCCCTGCCAAGTGCCCACCATAGAAAGTAGCTTGCTATGGGGGCACTTTTGTGGCCTTGCTCCCAAACTGCAGTCTGTATGTCCATGACTGCTGAGAAGCATAGGCTCATTTTTGACCAACTAATAAACCAATACCTTGCCCCCCCCCCCCCCCCAAAAAAAAAAGACACGGAAGCTGATAAGGTCGGAAATAGGGCAAGGCCACAGCTTTATTGATCTTTTCAAAAGTACAACTTTCCAAATGTACCAAACAATGCCAGTCACTGTATACTGTGGGCACCCATAAACATAAACTTACATTGTCTAAGAGTCAGTGCCAGACAGGCATAAGATTGACCCCAGAATTTAACCTGAAGGCATAGCCCATAAAGCCACATCAATTGCTGGCAACGTCAAAACCGTCAATAAAGCTGTGACAAAACATCACAACTGGCAAGAGGGTGCGCAACTCTTGTGACAGCTGAATCTCCTCAGAGCAGTTGGATGTGCCTCAGCATAGCCTTTTCCTAGAGTTCAGGCTCCACCCAGTCACCTCAGATTTTGTAGCCAATCCTAAAGGGGCTACTTAACTTCCCATTTAAGTTCACACCCACAGTGATGCCATGCTTCCAACAGTCAAGGCTCCCTTTCCCTAAAGGCGGTTCAAGGGCCATTGGTTACTGTCTCTGAGCCCATGAGGAGGGAGAGGGCCACTGCTCTCATGCACAGTGCTGGATCAAGATCAGGCTCAGGTAAGTAAAGGGGGGGGGGGGGACTGCACTCAAAGTTTTTTTTACCTTTAATGCAGACAATGCATTAAGGTAAAAAAAACTTCAGCCTTTGTAGCCACTTTAATTTTAGATCGCTCAGATGTAATTCTTAGTTAAATTACAGCAACCCAAGCAAAATGTTTCTATTGCCATTTTTGCTAAAATAATATAGAATAATTTATAGTCAAAATCCAAGATGGGAACATTTGTAAGGTCTCATTTAGACTTGAGGATGGGGAGCATTAAAAATGCACATTCTCAGCAAGAAAGTAGAGTATTGTGGCCAATAGACATGTACAGTCATTGTTCATTCCTAGCATTTACTGGCACTGTACTTGAACCTTAACACACACAAGCCCTAAAAAAATTTGGAGTAGGAATTCTTAGCAGTACCACATTCCTTCTATTTGGGCAGGCTGCAGTCCTGATAAACTACGCTGGGGATTTTTAAATGACTGTAACTTGAGATTACCGAGCTATCAACTAACTTTCTTTGAAATAGGGTGATTTTATTATGCAGCAAACAAGGAATAAGTCCAAAAGGTAATCAAATGCTACTGAGAAAATTACACATCCCTGAGTAGAATTGGCCTTATATGAGTTTTACAGAAGTTATAGTGACAGATCCCCTTTCGTATGTGTATCACAGAAAAGATCTTAGCGTAATCACAGAGGTTACTTTTAGAAACTGATGCACAGAGCAGCTGCCAAACCCACTACCTTGCACAGCCACAAAAATAGAAACTCACGTGATGTGATGGGAATACAGATCTATGAGTCACTCTGTTTTGGCTTCCATGTAGGTAATTTTGTTCCCACATACTTTGACAGGAAAAAATTGATTGAATTGATTATCTTCATAAACGTACTTGGAAGCTACAAAATGTTAACGTAAACAGGTCACTTGTTGTCAGGGCCGCCATCAGGAATTATGGGGCCCCTTACTCGGCTTCAGGCATGGGCCCTCTGGAGCATCTCAAATTAAGAAGCAGGGGGGCTGCCGCGAATTGAGAATTGGAGGTGCCATGAATTGAGAAGCGGGGGATGCCACGAATTATGGGGGTTGCCCTGGGGACCTCTAAGCCCCTTACAAAAAAAAAAATTAAAAAGGAGGTAGCCATCTGGGGCCCTGGGGAACTCTGGGCCCTTTAATAAAAATAAAAACAAGGAAATAAAAAAAAATACATAAAAAAATAAATGTTTTTTTTTTAAAATAAAAACAGGGGGGTTGCCATTCATGGGGCCTGGGGATCTCCAGGCCCCTGGGGACCTCTGGGCTCTTTAATAAAAACAAAAAATTAAAAATATATATAAAAAAGGGGGGTTGCCATCCGGGGCCCTGGGGACCTCTGGGCCCTTAAATTAAAACAAAAAATATATATAAAAAAGTATATATTTTTTTTTTTTAAAAAGGGGGTTGCCATCCGGGGGCCCTGGGGACCTCCGGGCCCCTTACAAAAAAAAGGGGGGGTTGCCGTCCGGGCCCCTGGGGACCTTCGGGCCCCTTACAGGTGTACTTCCTGTACCCCCCTGATGGCGGCCCTGCTTGTTGTAGTGCTTTTGCCATCTGAAAGCAAACATTTTTTACCACTTACAGTATTTACTGGGACATTTTTTTCTGTTTCAATTGTTTTTATTATACGTTTTAGTAAAACAAAAGAAAAAAGGAGATCAGCGAACAATCCTTAAGCGCTCCATGCATGTATCATAGGAGATATACTACTGGGACAATTGTTAAATTTTTGCCTGTCTGTGTCTGCAATGTGATGGTTTTTCGTCAATTGGGTGTAACAAGATGTCCACTTGCCGCCATCTTACTGTATCCTTACGATGGACGAGTGTGGGGTGTAGCAAGATGGCGGCAACGGAATGTCACTTGCGTTACAAAATCTCACGGGTCACCTAATTTAATAAAACATTGTATTGTATTTTAATGTATTCTTTCATTTCCGAACAAGCACAGTCTTAGTCATCTGATCTTTTTTCAGAAGAATACTGTACTGATTACATTTAAATTGGTCATTCTGATATCGTAACGAGAAAAATGTTCACGCTTGTCCCTTGGATAATTTAGCATGAACTGTACTCGAAAGCTGTGTACTAATGATCAGATTATGGTACTTCCAAAGTGGTATTTTTCGTGGTTGGATGGAAGGTCGTAAACGGTGGTGACCGTTACACTGTGCTTACCTAGAAGTGGCTCATTAGCTAGGGTAGAGACATTTGAGATTGAAGCACTTTGTAAAAGAAGACAATGAGGTTGATTTACTAAAGGCAAGCAGGATGTGCACTTTGAAGTTACACTCATTTTCCCCAGAGCATAGTAAATGTGGTGAAGCCTTGCTGACTTCCATCATCCAATTATGTGCAAGCAGAAAGTCTTTTTTTTCCCCTTGAACCTGATTCGGAATTCTTTACATAGTGAAGCTTTACCATATTTACTAATCTCTGGGGAAAATTAGTGAAACTGCCTTTGTAAAGTGCATAGTCTACAGGTGATACTTGAAAAATTAGAATATCGCGCAAAAGTTTATTTATTTCACTAATGCAACTTAAAAGGTGAAACGAATATATGAGATAGACTCATTACATGCAAAGCAAGAAAGTTTAAGCTGTGATTTGTCATAATTGTGATCATTATGGCTTATAGCTCACAAAAACCCCAAATCCACAATCTCAGAAAATTTGAATTCTGTTAAAAGGTGCAATATTCTAGGCCCAAAGGGCCAGATCCACAAAGATCTGCCCCGGCGCATCGTATCTGACAAACACTATGCCGCCGTACCTTACCTGGCTTTAGTTCGAATCCATAAAGATTTTGCGCCGTAAGTTACGGCGGCGTAGTGTATCTCAAGCGGCGTAACGGAGCGGAATTAAAGTTGGGCGGGTAGGGGGCGTGTTTCATTTAAATGAAGCGCGTCCCCGCGCTGTTTGAACTGCGCATGCTCCGTTCAGAAATTTCCCGCCGTGCATTGCGCTAAATTACGTCGCAACAATGTTATTTTTTTTTTACTAGCGTGAATTACGTACATTCCTATTCACGGACGACTTACGCAAAAATAAAAAATAATTCAAATTTTGACGCGGGAACAACGGCCATAATTAACATGGCAAGTCTAACTATACGCTGCAAAAAAGCAGCTTTAACTATACGCCGGAAAAAGCCGACTAGAGACGCCGTAAGAGAATGCAACGGCCGCGCGTACGTTCGTGGATCGTCGGAAATAGCTAATTTGCATACTCGACGCGGAAAACAACGAGAACTCCACCCAGCGGAAGCTGAAGTATTGCATCTACGATCCGAAGGCGTACGAAGGCATACGCCTGTCGGATCGAACCCAGATGCCGTCATATCTTGGTTTGAGGATTCAAACGAAAGATACGACGTGGGTAATTTGAAAGTAGGCCGGCATATCAGTAGATACACCGGCGTACTCTCTCTATGGATCTGGCCCAAAGTGTCCTACTCTAATCAGCTAAGGGTTCCTGAGCCTTTAAATGGTCTGTCAGTCTGGTTCAGTAGGAATCACAATCATGGGAAAGACTGCAGACCTGACAGTTGTGCAGAAAACCATCATTGACACCCTCCATAAGGAGGGAAAGCCTCAAAAGGTAATTGCACAAGAAGCTGGATGTTCCCAAAGTGCTGTATCAAAGCACATTAATAGAAAGTTATGTGGAAGGGAAAAGTGTGAAAGAAAAAGGTGCACAAGCAGCAGGGATGACCGCAGCCTAAAGAGGATTGTCAGGAAAAGACCATTCGAAAATGTTGGGGACTTTCACAAGGAGTAGACTGAGGTTGGAGTCAGTGCATCAAGAGCCACCACACACAGACGGGTCCTGAACATGGGCTTCAAATGTCGTATTCCTCTTGTCAAGCCTCTAATGAAAAAAAAACAACATCAGAAGTGTCTTACCTGGGCTAAAGAAAAACACACCTGGTCTGTTCTCAGTGGGCCAAAGTCCTCTCTTCTGATAAGAGCAAATTTTGCATCTCATTTGGAAACCAAGGACCCAGAGTATGGAGGAAGAATGGAGAGGCACACACTGCAAGATGTTTGAAGTTCAGTATGAAGTTTCCACAGTCTGTGTTGATTTGGGGAGCCATGTCATCTGCTGGTGTTAGTCCACTGTGCTTCATTAAGTCCGGGGTCAGCGCAGCTGTTTACTAGGAGATTTTGGAGCACTTCATGCTTCCTTCCGCAGACAAGCTCTATGGGGATGCTGACTTAAATGCTACATGCAAGATATTATATGGTTTATTGGGCATCCTATTCAAGCTAATAGGCTGCTCTAATGCAAAGTAACTTAAAGTGATTGTAAAGTCTCGTTTTTTTCTAAAAAGAACAGCCTAGACACGCCTCCTTTTTGGTCCCTCTTTGGCTCTCCTGGCCCCTCCCTCCTGTTGAGTTACACCACAGAAAGCAGCTTGCTATGGGGGCACCTGAGCCAACTCTTAGCTCTCTGTGTCCATTTGGACACGGAGCTTCGGTTTAGCCCCACCCCCTCTCTACTGATTGGCTAACTGACTTTGATTGACAGTGTCTCAGCCAACCAGGAGGAGAGTCCGAATGGCCGAGGCACTCGTGGACATCACTGGAGAGAGATGGGGCTCACTTAAGTATTAGAAGGGCTGAAGGGGGCTACTGCATACAGAAGGTTTTTTATCTTAAAGCATAAAATGCATTAAGATAAAAAAAAAATCTTTGCTAAATCTTTTAAATTACAAATGATACAGATCTGATTGCAGATGTGGAAATATGGGACAACTTGGGAACTAGCTACAACAAGATTATTACATTCCTCATATCATAGGAAAGGTAGGCATGAGGGGAGTACTAGAACAGTACATTTCAGAAGAGCAAACTATTCTAAACTGTGCTCAATGCTGCAGGATATTAGGTGGGACCAAATCCTTATTAAATAAAAAAGTGTTTGATGATGACACAAAAATAGTTACTCTTTAGGGGGAGAAACTTTAGTGGGTAGAGATAATCTTTCCAGCATAAGTAGTGAATGCTAAATCTTCATTCATATGAGTATGACCTCTGTGGCTGCACTTGACTTCCATAATAGAGACAGACTTCCCAGCATAAGTTAATGGTTATATATAATTTTATAAAAAGTAATAAATAATATTATACAGTATATTAGATAATATGTCCCTTCAGCCTTTTTCCATTAAACCCCAACCCTTAGCAGAGTGGTGACTGGTGATAGCTGCACCGCCACTTCAGGCAAGCAGAGGACTTGTATGAATTTTGGGTTGACAGGACAATTAAAATTTAACTAAAGGCAAAAGTTTTTTTTCAATTTTTGATACAACGGAGAGGAATTAGAGTACTTATGAGCTTTTTATCGCTGTCTCCGTCCCCATTCAGGAGAATCACCCTCTATATTTGTCCTGTGTACTGTTTTAAAGTAAAAAAAAGGAATATCTTCCAATGGGGATACTAGTTCAGGTGACAAAAAAAGTTGTACCCACCTCTCAAAGTCTAGACCAGGGGTGGGCAAACTTTTTGACTCAAGGGCCGCAATGGGTTCATATATTGGACCCAGGGGCTGGACCAAGAGTAGATGGACGGTGTGTATGTGTGAATTAATATAAATTAAATTTAAATTTGTAACATTAAATGTTTAGATTAATTTAAGGTAGAAAAGCATAAAAATAGTTACTTTACAAAACTTTTATGCAATGTATTTCTTTCATAAAATAGTACCTTCCATTTTAGTGGGAACAGTGTTGTTGGTCTCCCTTTTACATGCAGTAACGTGACCTACATGCACAAACATGACCTACATGCACAAACACTGACCCCCATGCTAATATCTCATATTCTGTCAAGGTGGGGGGAGTCCACTTGCCAGAAGAGGTTTAGGAGCCGAGGAGGAGGAGAGCGAGGAGAGAGCCAAACCGAGCGCCAAGCAGGGAGCTCAGCAGGGATGTGGCATGGTGCGGCGGGCAGCATTGTAATTCCCGCCTTCTGAGCTTGCTGCGCCTATGATGGACTTCACACGTCCTGCGGTCCCGGGATTGGAGCAGTAGGAAGTCCATCATAGGCTCTGCAGGCTCCAGAAGGCGGAACCCACAATGTCTCTCGGCCACACTCGTGTAATACACAGACTTGTTAGTCAGCGCTCGGGGGGGCCGGATTAAAAGGTCTACCGGGCCGTAAACGGCCTGCGGGCCGTAGTTTGCCCATTCCTGGTCTAGACAGTGGCTGCTAGCCCAATAGCATTTGTAAGAGAAGAAAATTTACTCCCAAGGGCTTGTATGCAGCAAGACAAATTATGAATATTTACACAAAGGTAAAAAAAGATATAGTTTATTTTATTCAAAAAATATCTAATTTACATAATAATAAAGTGTGGGGTATGGGGCAAATGAGTACATTAACATGGAAAAGACAATAGGAGCTCTGGTGTGCAAAAAAATGGTATTCACATAACACAGTGTCACAATATCCATATACAGTTCACCAAATTAGATTGCCATATAGGGTATCCCCAACGTGTTTCAATCTCTATAAATGTAAAAGACCTTCTTCAGGGATATTAAAGTGAGCATCTATGATACATTCAAAATATATCATTAACTAAATTTTATTCATTTAAAAAAAAAACTATCTATGCATGGATTCTTTCATTTGGGTGGATTTCCTCCCAGTTGTAGTTGTGGCTTATGGGACAGTATGTGAAAGAAAACCCCCCCAATCAGACACAGATGGCAAAATACAAACACACAGCAGGGGTTAATTTTGCTTACAGTTCTACTTTAATACATAACCTAGGTTCTAGGTTCTGATAACTCAGTGTTGTACCAAACTATTGTTTTTGCTGCTGAAACTATGTACATAACTATTATTCTTTTTTTTTTTTGTTAAAGGTTTTACTGTTTTTCCATGGGTGAGTTCAGAAGGAAACTCAACTGCACAACCAGAAACAAGAAGTGTTCCATGCCCTATGTACATAGAGAACTGCTCAGGTATGTGAGTGGAAGAATTGGAATATTATATTAATAATATTCAGCACATGTCCACACCTACAGTATAGCTTTAACCACTTCAGCCCCGGACCATTTGGCTGCCCAAAGACCAGAGCACTTTTTGAGATTCGGCACTGCGTCGCTTTAACTGACAATTGTGCGGGGTCGTGTGACGTGGCTCCCAAACAAAATTAACGTCCTTTTTTTCCCACACATAGAGTTTTCTTTTGGTAGGATTTGATCACCTCTGCGGTTTTTATTTTTTGTGCTATAAATAAAGAAAAAAAAAAGATTTTGAAAAAAAAGCAATATTTTTTTACTTTTTGCTATAATAAATATCCTCAAAAAAATATATATAAAAAAGATTTTTTTCCCTCAGTTTAGGCCGATATGTATTCTTCTACATATTTTTGGTTAAAAAAAAAAAAAAAAATCGCAATAAGTGTTTATTGATTGGTTTGCGCAAAACTATTAGCATCTACAAAATAGGGGAAAGTTTTATGGCATTTGTATTAACCTCCCTGGCGGTATGATTCTGTATGATGCTGAAAGCGGTATAATTATTTTGCATGGTAATTTTGCGTTTTATATTGTAGGCCTGTAATTATTAGGAATAACTCACTTAAATCTGTCCAAACAAGAGTCTAATAGACATCTCGGGTATGATAAAGTTTGAAACACAAAATCATAAATTATAATATAATAAATAACTTTAAAGAATTATAACAAATAATAATGTAATTCTAATAAAAATAATGTAATTCAATATATAATACCTAATATTCAATAATGTAATCAAATCAAAAACACTGAAATTTGCTCAGTTGCAGAATTGTCGCTGTCATTACTTTGAGTGTTTGATAATGAATTTCCCCAGAAATCGATATCGCTCAATTCTGCAAGTGATTCTAATTTATTATCGCTGTTTTCTAGCTGATCTAAAACCACTTTTGACATAAAGGGACACTTTTTGGTTGCTATGGACAATCTCCAGTTTCCAGGCAGAAAGAACAGTTTTTATAATACAAAACTGCATGCAGGACACTGGACAGACCACTAGGGACAAAGGTGATGGGTAATTATTTGATACAATACTGTAATCTCTAAAAATACAGTATACTGTATCTATACTGTGTTTTTCATGTTTTGAATTTGGCGCCGAACTCCCTCGCAGGGAACCAAGCTCGGCACTCGGCAGTCACCAGTGTGAATCGAGCTAGATGACACCTCGCACACACAGCGGGGAGACATCACAGGATCCAAGGACAAGGTAAGTAACTTACCTGTATCCTGCAATGCGATCCAGAGTCTGGCCCGGGGTTACCGCTTTTGGTTTGAAAAGTTCACCCTGAGCCTGACTCGGGAATACCGCCAGGAAGGTAAATAATCATTTTTTTATTAGTAATGACGGCGATCAGCGATTTTTATCATGATTGCGATATTATGGCGGACACATCGGACACTTTTGATGCCATTTTGGGACCATTTTGTAATGGGAGTTACTGATGCGCTAACCACACTGGGTATAAATACACAATGACTAAAATTATAAATATACACAAGCAGCAGCCATAGCAAAATAAGTGTTCACACACTAAAAACAGTTTGTTAAAGAGGGTAGGTGAAATGGCGCTTACTCAAAATGATCTATATAAATATATAGCAAAGATTCCTGTGCAAATAAATACTGTTCCTGTGCAAATAGTCTTCTCTACATCCCTTCAAAAGTGCAGATCTGTGATAAAATCCTTCTTCATCTGTGAGGAGCAGAGAAGAGGGGCTGGAGAGCTGTAGTTACAGTGTGTCAGAGCTGATTGGAGGAAAGGGACACACCCCCTCCACACACTGCACAGGACCCAAGGAAGGATGCAGAGCTGTGTGCTAAGCTCTCCTTCCCTGTCACAAATTTATCTTGTGTCAGGAAAACTTCTTGAAGTGACTCGTGCAGATATAAGAGGAAGAAAGACCCAGAGAGAAACAACACTTATGCCCTGTACACACTTTATACCGCCAGGTATCCCGGGGAGAAAACCGAGAACCTGCTCGGTCACTTTCCCTGTGTACAAACCAGAGGTTTTCTTATCGGGAAAACTGCAGTAAGAGCTTTGGCCGGGAATCCCGGCCATGTGTATGCTCCACTGCAGTGTTTCCCATAGGGAAACTGCTGGTAAACATGTTATCATTTTTCCTGCCGCGATTCACGCTGGTTTTCCTGTCGGCAAAACTACCATGGAGCATACACACGGCCAGTTTTCCTGGCCAAAAGCTGTCATGGCAGTTTTCCCGGATGTGAAAACTGGTCGTGTGTGCGAGGCATTGGAGCTTTGGAGATAGGTTAACACTCCAGATATGCTGTATGTGCTTTATTTAGATTTCATGACTGAGGTTTACAACCACTTTAGATATGTCAGAGTGGCCCAATATGATTTTTTTTCAGGAACAACAATAATAGCTTTTTCAGATAGGGCTATGAAATGAATGTTAGGCAGTATCATTTGCCATAATTTTATTTATCCTTCTTCAAGCAGACCACTGGACATCTCTGTAGCAAACTGCAGATATCCTGTCCAAATAAGAAACAAAATTCCCCACAGCTTTAGTCACATCCCTTACCTGTACTAAAGTATGTCCCACGTTGTGCAACCAGCTGGATCTTGGGGAAATCTTCACTACAGGGATGCCTGTTCTCTTCCTGTCTCTGAACTTCTGGTGCTGGGGTGGTTAACAGCTTTGGGTCTTCAAGCAGAACAGCCATACAGATGGTCCCCCTCCTTCCTCCTTTCCCTGGGAAAAGTTTTAGGTTCAGAGCCAAGAAGAGGACTGGTCATCCCTGCAATGAAGATTTCTCCAGGATCCAGCTGCCTGTGCAACATACTTCATTACAGATTAAGTGACTAAAACTGTAGGGATCTATTTTTTTTGTGTACCTAAACTTTAGCTTTGAATTTTACCATAGCTTCTCGGTATTTAGAGGCAGGGGTACTTAAAAAGTTTCCCTGTCAGCAACAAATGTATTTCCTAATCTTCTTGTATAATGGTATGTGCTTGTTTTTTTTTTTTAGAACAGGTGGTCAGAATGAAAATATCTTCCAAATTTTACATAAAGTTGTTTCATTGGAAAAATGTTACTTTACCAATTTCATAAAAAACAAACATGTTTTCTGGAGGGATTTTCCCTGTGACTCATTTCTTGACACAATACCAAAAGGAAGACATGATGCAAGATCTCATTAAAACTGGAATCTGCCAAGAAAGGCCAGTATTTATACAGAGTTGCAAAGCCGAGTCCTGTCACAGTATACTGCCCATAAAAATGCACTGAAAATACATGCTCAGTAATAACTACTTGCATTATTTTTTATGCATTAATGTTTGTTGCGGTGTGAACAAGGCACCATTGTTTTCTATGTGCCCTTGAGGTGACCTGCATTTATCCAGTGCAGAAAAAAGTACGTCACTGGACATGGCGTGAACGAGTCCTTAAACTTTATAAGGTAGCACATCCTAGAGGCTTGAATCTCTGGGTAAACTTATAACAAATATTTTAAATTTTTTTTACTTAATTCGTTTAAATTGCTTTTAGTTACTGTGTTGGTGGCTGCAACTGATGTCTAAAAATGACATGTGCCTGCCTGTTGATTCAATGTTTGTTGTGTCTCTTACAGATTAAAGCGCTTGGCTACTCCCCCACTGCCTACTTTCTGCCTACTCCCCCACTCCAGTGCCTCATTTGGCACCTTGTGGGGGGGGATGGATCGGGTACCTGGTTTTGACAGGTGCCCGCTCCCAGTGCCAATCCTGACCTCCCTGGGGCCAGCGAGTTGAGAAGCGGAGTGAGGGGCCGAAAATGACTTGACCAGACGGGGCCTCTAGTAATTTGGGGGGCCCTCCGCAGCTTTGTGGGGCCCTAAGCAGCTTGCATAGTGAGCCTATAGGGCGGATTGGCCCTGCCCGCTCCCACCTTCTGCTGAGTTTGCTGTGGTGAACTCAGACAGAAGTTTGGCCCTCGCCGCAGCTAGGCCAATGAGAAAGTGCAGCGTGATTTGTGCATGCGCAGTAAGAAACTGGCTGTGAAGCTGCAAGGTTTCAGACGGTTTCCCTTACCTATGATGGCGTCACCGGCACCCAAGAGCCAATTCAAGGATCCGAAGACACCATGGGATCCCTGGACAGGCAAGTGCCCTAATAGTAAAAGACAGCAGCTGCAGTATTTTGTACTGCTCTGCTTTAAGATTTCTAACTTGACTCTGGCATGAGCTTGCTCCAGAAAATCTAAGGCCTTGTTTACATTAGCAGTTGGGGGTGGTCAAAAATCATGTTGATGGACACAGTTTTTACTGCCCCTCTGCCCCCAACCCCCCCAGTCTCAGTGTTGCCAGACCTTTGCACCCGGCAACAATGTTGCAGATTGCTGCAGCTATGTGCCATTCGAATCCAGTTGGTCTTATAGCTTAGAATAAATTCAGGCAGGCTGTATGTAAGTTCAAACAGGAATCTCACAACACACTTTTATACATAGCAGTTTGAACACCCCGCCCAAACAACCACTTTCCTATTGGTAAATTGTAAAGTACACTTAAGTCCTCACTTAGGTCCTCTTGGCCATGCAAATGAGAACTTGAAACAGGGTCCAGCAGGGATTGGTCCGATAGGAGGGCTGATATCTGTAATGACACAGAGAAGTCCCAGGAGATAATTAAAGTACATAAACAAACAAACAAACAAACAGTCAAACACAGAACAATGCCTTCCTTCCAGACCACGGAGCTGTCTGGAGGGGGTTAGCCTTAAGACAGGGCGGAAGACCCAGCACTGTGTCATAGAATCAAGGAGAAATACTTCAGTCTTCCAAGGATCATGACAATACTCCCCCTGGTAAACAGTCCAACCGCCACAGTGGGTCCCCGAACGGGTCAACTCGAGGATGTAGGAATAGTGGTCTTAAGGTTTCAGGTCCGTCTGCCAGGATAGCCCATATTCCCGTTTTGAGGCCCTGGCCAATATTGTATGGTGAAATTGTACGGTTTTAAAACCAGGCTCCACCTTAGTAATCGGCTATTCTCTCCCGCCACCCGGTTTAGCCATATCAAGGAATTGTGGTCCATCATGATGGTAAAACAGTGTCCATACATGTAGGGCAGCAATTTCTTTAAAGCCAAGACTAAGGCCAAACACTCTTTTGCCATAGCAGCATAACCAACTTAACGGGATAACAACTTGCAGTTGAGATACGCCACCAGGTGCTCTTTGCAATCGTCGCCAACTTGACTTAGTATGGCTCCCAGTCCGAACACATAGGCGTCTGTACAGACGACATAGCGTTTGTTAGGATCGAGATGCCGCCAGTATGGGAGCTTGCATTAGGGCGGTTTTTAACTGATGAAATACTGTCTCGCACTCCGGGAACCACAGGACCTGTCTAGGGAGAGTCTTTTTGGTCAGGTCCGTCAGGGGTTTGGCTATGTCACTATAGTGGAGTATAAACTTCCTGTAGTACCCTGCTGTCCCTAAAGTTGCAAGTACAGGGTTCTTGCTTCTGGGAATCGGCCAGTTTAGGACGGCCTCGATTTTTGCAGGTTTAAGCCTTTGCTTCCCACATCCCACCCTATTACATTTGTCTGGCTTCAGGTTTAGGTCTGCGGCTCGAATGGGGTGATGAAGGCCGACTTTGGAATTGCTTCCGCTTCCAAGCGAAATCTGCCAGCCTCCAAATGAAGCGTTTATGGTTTTGGACAAAAAGCAAAATTTTGGTCTCATCACTCTAAATGACTTTGTGCCAGAAGGTTTGAGGCTTGTCTCTGTGTTGTTTGGCATATTGTAAACGGGATACTGTGTAGCATTTGCATAGTAATGGCTTCCTTCTGGTGGCTTAATCATACAGCCTATCTTTCTTCAAGTGTCTCCTTATTGTGCATCTTGAAACAGCTACATCACATGTTTTTAGAGAGTCCTGTATTTCACCTAAAGTCATTTGTGAGTTTTTCTTTGCATCCCAAACAATTTTATTGGCAGTTGCGGCTGAAACTTTAGTTGGTCTACCTGACCATGGTTTGGTTTCAACAGAACCCCTAATTTTCCACTTCTTGATTAGTGTTGCTCACGAATATTCGCATTGCGAATATTCGCTACGAATATTGCATATTCGAGTATTCGCGAATAACTCGAATATCGCGGCGAATATTTCGCAATCAAATTCGCAATCAAATTCGCATTCGCACTAGCGAAATTTCGTATTAGCGAAATTTCGCATTAGCGAAAATTCGCAATTTTTTTTTTATTAAATATAGCAAATATTCGTAAATATCGAATATTCGTGATATTTTATCCAAAAAAAAATAAATAGCAAAATTTCGCATTAGCGAAATTTCGCATTGGCGAAATTTTGCATTTTTTTTTTTTTTATAAAATATCACGAATATTCGATATTAAAAGTCACACAAAAAAAAATAGGGAAATTTCGCATTGGCGAAATTTCGCATTGGTGAAATTTCGCAATTTTTTTTTTTTTATAAAATATCACGAATATTCGATATTAACGAATATTCGTGAATATTCTTTGAAATATTCGCGAAATATCGCGAAATCGAATATGGCGTATTCCGCTCATCACTATTCTTGATTAGAGTTTGAACACTGCTGTTTGGCATTCTCAATTCCTTTAATATCTTTTTATATCACTTTCCTGTTTTATACAGTTCAACTACCTTTTCCTGCAGATCCCTTGACAATTCTTTTGCTTTCCTCACGATTCAGAATCCAGAAACGTCAGTGCAGCACTGGATAAAAGATGCAAGGGTCTGTGAGGAGTTCAGGAACTCATTGAACTTTTATACACAACCGTGTGCACTTGAATGGGTCGTTCTTAGTGGGCGGTACTGCAAAAGGGTAGATCATTTTTCAATGTGTATATCCTGTACAGCTGCCTTTGAAGTTTCCAAACGGGTAGGTGAAGGGCAGTAAAAACACAGCTTGGTCACCTAGTTATACCATCCCCCCTAACAGCAAGAAGCACATGAAAGGGTGACGCATGTCAAATAAAAACAAAGAAAATATTCCCAGCTTAACTTACCAGCCAGCCTGCAGGAAGCCGAATTGTCCTGTCTAACAGTTCATGTTAAAAACAGAGATTTAATTTGCACACATTTGCAAATACATCTGTAAGCTGCAGAGAGCGTGACAAGGCACCCCAGTTTTATCTGCAGTCCTAACTCTTTAAATTTTCAGAGCCTCCATAGTAGGATCACACATATAATAATGGATAGATTGAGCGCATTTATGCCTGGAGGGAGCCCACTCCTACTCAAAGTCACAGATGCACACTGGACACCCAGCACAAGGCACAATGGCATATCCTGCACAAATATTCTAGTAAAAAAGTTTGACTGATACTCGGTTCACACTAGCTGTGGCAACAAATGTCCCTGTTCTCCATTTCAGGTGTGAATCAGGTCTGCATTTTTGACGGAATTCAGACTTGAAACGGAGCCAAAGACACGCAGGACCCTTTTCCAGTGCACTCCGCGCAATGCTCCCCGCCCGGCACTTACCTTTCTGGGGTCGGCCATCCTCCTTCCATGGTCCCTCGATGTCTTCTCCCGCCCTCGATGATGCTTCAGCCAATCAGGTTACCGGTAACCATAACCGGTGAACCTGATTGGCTGAGACGCCTGTCAGTCTTATCCAACAAACGCACCACCCGTGCGTCCCTTGGATAAGTATTTGGAAGCCGATTACAGCCTGAGGGCTGTACTCGCAAAGCCTATCAGAGCTAACCAGCTGCCGTTATTCAAATGGCCGGCGCTCACCAGGGGGCTGGCCATCTGAATACTCGGCGGCATCGGCAGCGGCAATACACAGATTCATGCAATGCTTGAATCTATGTATTGTATCAGTGGTGGTGCGGAAGCGAGAGGGGGCAGGGCTCCGGCGCCCTTTATGGATGCACCGCCACTGAAAGGGACTGTTCTTGGTGCTCTAAATAAAGAAGCATGCTTTTCACTACTTCTACTACAAGCCACAGTTTTCTGTTGCAAGGACTTCTGATTTCGCTTTTCAGAAGGTAGTCTACTGTCCTGAACCTGTACATAGTTCTTATTTTTGTTTTTGAGTATCCCACCTAATTCCCTCAACACTACCTCAGTGACTCCAAAAATAAAAACAACAAAATTAACACCCCTGGACTTGTTATTGAGCCAAAGAGTGACTGTGAACATATGCCTGGCTCTGGGGCAATCTACTTGGAAAACAAACTGGGCAATTTTCCAGTGACACCTACTGGGCACTATACAAGCCTTAATGATATCATAGAAGCAAAGGGGGTACAAGATTGTAAAATATCGTAGAAGCAGAAGGGATACAAGACCGAAACATATCTTAGTAGCAAAGGGGTTACAAGAATAAAAGATATCTTAGTAGCATAGGGGGTACACAAATTGGTGAGACCTTAGTAGAAGTGGGTGTCCAAGACTGGAAGATACCTACAGAGCAGATGGGGTAGAAAACTGGAACATATCTTGGTAGCAGAGGGGATACAAGACTAGTAGTACAAAACTGATAAAAAGCACTTCTCATGTATTTAAACCAAGTTACATAGTTCCCGTTCCTCAGAACATGTTATTTGTAGTGAATCGCGTAGGGTGGAGTCCAAGTTTGTGACATCATCACGCCATGTGAACCTAGAAGCACCTCTTTTGGAACCGGCTGCGATTTATGTATGTGCTGTTTTTACTGCCCACACCACCATTCCACAACTACTTGCATAGGATATGGTTGTGGGGCAGTTGCGGTGTGGCCCTATTCAGTTGAACGTGGGGATCATTTTTGCCACACTACAATGCAAAGCATGCCCCATACGGCTGCCTTTGCAACTTAGGGGCAGTGGCTGGGAGGTGGTAAAAATATGCAAGTATAAACTAGGTCTAAGTCAGCTGTCAGATGCTACTTTTCAAGCTGACATGGTGGAAAAGATAAAGACATATTGGTGTCCTTTTATGAAGCAGTGAAATCTATTCACTGCTTCGTTCTCCGGCATTCACGGAGGAGATTTTTCTCCTCTGGGTGCAAGTTTATGAAGCTTTGTAGATTGCTTCACCCTTGGAGGAGTGAAGTGATCTACCAACGCTTCTAACACTGGAGAGCGGTCCCTAATACTGGAATCTCGTGAGAGTTTACGAGATTACAGTACAATAAATTCACAGAAACACGGAGGTGTCAGTTTGTTAAGCAGTGATAAATTATCACTGCTCAGTAACCTGACAGACGGGTGGTTAATGTTCATAAAATAATGAGTCCCCCTGCATAATATATACAGTGCAGAAAATAAGTATTTGAACACCCTGCTATTTTGCAAGTTCTCCCACTTGGAAATCATGGAGGGGTCTGAAATTGTTATCGTAGGTGCATGTCCACTGTGAGAGACATAATCAAAAAAAAAAAAATTCCAGAAATCACAATGTATGATTTTTTTTAACTATTTATTTGTATGATACAGCTGCAAATAAGTATTTGAACACCTGAGAAAATCAATGTTAATATTTGGTACAGTAGCCTTTGTTTGCAATTACAGAGGTCAAACGTTTCTTGTAGTTTTTCACCAGGTTTGCACACACTGGAGGAGGGATTTTGGCCCACTCCTCCACACAGATCTTCTCTAGATCAGTCAGGTTTCTGGGCTGTCGCTGAGAAACACGGAGTTTGAGCTCCCTCCAAAGATTCTCTATTGGGTTTAGGTCTGGAGACTGGCTAGGCCACGCCAGAACCTTGATATGCTTCTTACAGAGCCACTCCTTGTTATCCTGGCTGTGTGCTTCGGGTTATTGTCATGTTGGAAGACCCAGCCTCGACCCATCTTCAAAGCTCTAACTGAGGGAAGGAGGTTGTTGCCCAAAATCTCGCAATACATGGCCCCCGGTCATCCTCTCCTTAATACAGTGCAGTCGCCCTGTCCCATGTGCAGAAAAACACCCCCCAAAGCATGATGCTACCACCCCCATGCTTCACAGTAGGGATGGTGTTCTTGGGATGGTACTCATCATTCTTCTTCCTCCAAACACGGTTAGTGGAATTATGACCAAAAAGTTCTATTTTGGTCTCATCTGACCACATGACTTTCTCCCATGACTCCACTGGATCATCCAAATGGTCATTGGCAAACTTAAGACGGGCCTTGACATGTGCTGGTTTAAGCAGGGGAACCTTCCGTGCCATGCATGATTTCAAACCATGACGTCTTAGTGTATTACAAACAGTAACCTTGGAAACGGTGGTCCCAGCTCTTTTCAGGTCATTGACCAACTCCTCCCGTGTAGTCCTGGGCTGATTTCTCACCTTTTATAGGATCATTGAGACCCCACGAGGTGAGATTTTGCATGGAGCCCCAGTCCGAGGGAGATTGACAGTCATGTTTAGCTTCTTCCATTTTCTAATGATTGCTCCAACAGTAGACCTTTTTTCACCAAGCTGCTTGGCAATTTCCCCGTAGCCCTTTCCAGCCTTGTGGAGGTGTACAATTTTGTCTCTAGTGTCTTTGGACAGCTCTTTGGTCTTGGACATGTTAGTAGTTGGATTCTTACTGATTGTATGGGGTGGACAGGTGTCTTTATGCAGCTAATGACCTCAAACAGGTGCATCTAATTTAGGATAATAAATGGAGTGGAGGTGGACATTTTAAAGGCAGACTAACAGGTCTTTGAGGGTCAGAATTCTAGCTGATAGACAGGTGTTCAAATACTTCTTTGCAGCTGTATCATACAAATAAATAGTTAAAAAATCATAAATTGTGATTTCTGGATTTTTTTTTTTGGATTATGTCTCTCACAGTGGACATGCACCTATGATGACAATTTCAGATCCCTCCATGATTTCCAAGTGGGAGAACTTGCAAAATAGCAGGGTGTTCAAATACTTATTTTCCGCACTGTATATATGTGTATACACACACACACATTGTATATACATATATATGTGTAGCGCCCATGTACTTCCAAGTACGGGTGGTAGTAAATTTAAGGGATAATCAGAGTGTAAGTTGATGCCGTTAGGTGGCAGCAGTATAGTCAAGGTTTTGGGTGCTTTTCCCAGCAGCCAATCAGGAGGCTTGGGCCTCGCTGGGCATACTGGGAGAGGGTACTTATGAGGCAGACGCCATTTTAGAGGGTTCTTTTTCGAGTGTGGCATCCACCTTTAGGGTGACCACATCACCGCGCCCCTAGCATTATGGCCTTCCTGGCCGGGGCGTGTGTGCTACGTGGTGTTCCTGGTTTCTGGGCTATGTGGACCCGGAACATCCAAGCAGTGATCGACTGGGTTCTCACTTTTGAAGATCCCAAGCAAGTGTGGCTGTTCGGTGGGGAGTCCAGTTGAGGAGCTTCAATGAGAGGCTGGCGGTCCAACAGTATTGAGACAAACCATTGGGGATCAAGGTACTGGACACTGAG
Organism: Rana kukunoris; assembly: GCA_029574335.1. Lineage (NCBI taxonomy): Eukaryota > Metazoa > Chordata > Amphibia > Anura > Ranidae > Rana > Rana kukunoris. The sequence continues at coordinate 39,174 of JAJQKJ010000386.1, forward strand.
GGATTGACTTCTATCTCAGTCGGTACCTGAGGCGACGTTAAGGCCTGTGGCAGAGGCGCTTTCCTGAAGTTCACCCTGGAAGGGTCTGTGAGAGAGACCTCTACTCTATTTCTGAGTGATACTCTGGCTGCCAGGTCGGTGTGAGAGGCCTGTCCAGGTACACTATACCCACTCAGGCTGGAGTGGCGTAAGAAATCGAATTGTTGTCGGAAGCAGGACTGTTTCCATATTCAAGGCCTGAATCTGCTGTTCTCCTTCCAACCTTCTTCTATCTTTTTCATCACCTGTTAACTGTTTTTACCTGGCTGGGTAATAAAGAGCACATATAAAGAGACTTCCTATTTGCGGACATTACTTTACTGCTGCTACATGCATCGTTCATCCTAGACATTTCACCATGGACATGAGGTAACATGCCACTCCATCATTTCTCAGCAGCCCCTTCGGGGGTACCGCTACATATACACACACATTATATATATATATATATATATATATATATATATATACACATGTACACATTATATATATATATATATATATATATATATATTTAAGAAGGCCAGTATAGTGGCCTGAGTTTATGGGAGGAGCCCGGAGGGTATTTAAGCAGCCCACTCACACATGCTCTTTGTCGGTTCAGTGTGCAGTACTACACGTCACTGGGCCGACTCTTCCCAGCTCACCTCATGTCCGTGAGTCTGCGCATTCAATCGCATTCGACACCCTCCTGCCCTTCCCTTTTTCAGGGCACTTCTCAGCATATCCTTCTTCAATTAACTACCCATTACTTACTTTGGGTATGCCCCCTTTTCTTGGCATACTGACCAGACCACCAAGGCACACTTCAGGTCTATTTATCTTGTAAGTCTTGTCGCGTGTTTATGTGATCCACATCACTCTCGGTCAGAGGGCCACGACCATAAATATATACATGTACACATGTTATATATATATATATATATATATACACATAAATATTACAGGGGGACATGGTTACAGTGTTGGGGGGTCTGAACGAGGTAGAAAGAAGTTAAAATCTTCCTCCTTCCTCCTCAGATCCCCTGAGATTCCCTCTTTACTCCCCAATTCACCACCTCTGAGATGGTGAATCGGTGGGTGTGAATTCTGACTTAGATCGCCAGTCAGGTGCTCAGATCGCAGCCTCATAAACTGGCCGTCACTGTGTTAGTCTATGAGAATTCTCTGTGTGTGGAGATAATTGGTGGGAGAACAAGTTCAAACACTTCTCCCCCCATTATCTCTGTTTCATAAACTGTTTATGGGCTGTGATCAGTGGTGATCCTTTGGGATCACCGCTGTTCACTGCTTCATAAACGGACACCACAGTATGTATGGCAATACACAATAAATCCATTTCAGACCATCACTGGGCCTTCCCTGTACTACTATAGCAGTAGTCATTAAAACATTGAACAGCTAATATAATTTGAATCTAAAGTCCCTGCTTATCTGCTTTTGTAAATAGAAATCTTGTGATCATTAGGGTATCTGATTGGCTTTAGTAAATACTGTACATGACTCCCTGGGCCTGAGTCCAGTATGTACATTCCATAAGCATGCCTAAGGCGTTCTCTTTAGTAAATCACAGTAAGGCATTTCTGCTACATTTTGAGAATTGACAGCCTGTCAGAGAAGCTTTCAGCCTTAGTAAATCAGGCTCTGAGACTGTATGCAAAACCTAATTTGAGAAGTGTTTGTACTGCCAGTCTGAATGGAAAAGATGCCAGCTAGTTATAAGGCTTATGTTTATATAACCTTTTTTTATGCCAGGGAACAGGATACATATATTAATAAATTTCCTCTTACCTGCATTGTGCTTCACTAAATGGAAAAATACACACTGAAGAAGACAATAAGATCACTTTATAAGAGCTATGCATTCACTATATTAGTAGAGACTTGGCACTCAATTGTGCTTGTTATTTATAGGCTAAACTGTCTGTGATTTTTGTATTAATTCTTCTTTATTTTCCTGTACTGTTTCTACCTATTAAATCAATGATTCTCAACTCCAGTCCTCAAGGCGCTCGAACAGGTCATGTTTTCAGGATTTTCCTCAGATGAAACAGCTGTGGTAATTACTAAGGCAGTGAAACTGATCAAATACCTTGTGCAAAATAAGGCTGGGTTCACACTACGATTTTCCCGTCAGCCGCATACGATTTATATGAAAAAACGTATGCGGCTGAAACGGATTAAACCGTACGTAAACGTATGCGTTTATAAAACGTATACGGTTTCAAAAGTGCGTACGGTTCCATCCGGTTTTGATTAAAAAAACGCATACGTTTTTGGAATTAGTGTCATTTAATAAATAAAGATGTTCTTGTTTTGAAAATGTGCATGCGCAGACGAAAAACGCATACGGTTTATACGTATGGAACCGCACATATGTGCGTTTTCCATTGACTTTAATGTTAAAAAAAACGTATGCGTTTGCCATACGGTTTCAAAAACGGACTCAAAACCGTGGTCGAACACGGTTTTGTGTACTGTTAAAAAACGTTTTGCCAGCAAATCGTACGCACCCGGATGCATCTGAGTGCATACGATTTGCAATGCATTGTCTATGTATGCGTTTTCCCGTACGGGCCCGTACGTTTTCAAAACTGAAATCGTATGCGGCTGACGGACGGGAAAATCGTAGTGTGAACCCAGCCTAATAGAAATTCTGAAAACATGACATGTTGGGGCACCATGAGGACTGGAGTTGAGAAGCACTGAGGGAGATTTACTAAGACTGGAGAGCGAAGCTCTGCATTTAAACCAATCAACTTCCAGGTTTTAATGTAAAAGCTTAACCACTTACCTACTGTGCACCTACACCCCCTTCCTGCCCAGACAAAATATAAGCTTCCGGCACTGCGTCGCTTTAACTGACAATTGCGCGGTCGTGCGACGTGGCTCCCAAACAAAATTGGCGTCCTTTTTTTCCCACAAATAGAGCTTTCTTTTGGTGGTATTTGATCACCTCTGCGGTTTTTATTTTTTGCGCTATAAACAAAAATAGAGCGTCAATGTTTAAAAAAATGCAATATTTTTTCCTTTTTGCTATAATAAATAACCCCAAAAAATATATAAAAAAAATATTTTTTCCCTCAGTTTAGGCCGATACGTATTCTTCTACATATTTTTGGTAAAAAAAAAATGCAATAAGCGTTTATCGATTGGTTTGCGCAAAATTTGTAGCGTTTACAAAATAGGGGATAGTTTATGGAATTTTTTTTTTTTACTATTAATGGCGGCGATCTGCGTTTTTTTTATTGGGACTGCGACGTTATGGCGGACATTTCGGACACTTTTCTGTCATTTTTGGGACCATTTACATTTATACAGTGAAAAATGCTATAAATATGCATTGATTACTGTATAAATGTGACTGGCAGTGAAGGGGTTAACCACTAGGGGGCGGGGAAGGGGTTAAATGTATGTCCTAGCCAGTGTTCTAACTGTAGGGGGAGGGGGGGGTGACTGGGGGAGGTGACCGATTGTGTCCCTATGTACAAGGGACACAATCGATCTCCTCTCTCCCTGACAGGGACGTGCAGGTCTGTGTTTACACACAGAGCTGCACGTCCCAGCTCAGTTACTGAGCAATCGCGTGTGCCCGGCGGCGATCGTTGCCGCCGGGCACTCGCACGGGATCCCCACGGAGCGGCGGGTGCGCGCGCGCGCCGCCGGCGACGCGCGCGCCCGCCCGCGGCTTTAAAGGGACATCACGTCATATGACGTGATGTCAGAACAATGGAGTCGTCTGCCCGCCGTCATTTGACGGTGGGCAGATGACAAGTGGTTAAAGAGAAAGTAAACCCTGATGGGTGTTACTTACTCTTTGTTTCCCTGTAACGGTAAAGCATAATGGGCTACTATGCATCCCATAGTAGCCCATTATGTAACACTTACCTGCAGGAGAAGCCTGCGATGTCCCTGTTTTCCTCACTAGTAGCGAGCGGCCATTCTTCATCCCTCTTCTTTCCAGGGCAGTGAACTCCGGCACTATGACTGGCTGGAGTCGCGTGACCCCACCTTTAACGGCATGACCCGAGATAGAAACGGCACAGCGTGCCCTTTATAACTCTGGCGAATTCGCAGGAGAAATCGCCCTACGGCGATCTGCAAATATCTCCTAGACTGTACAGATATTTCAAGCACCTACAGGTAAGCCTTAATCTAGGCTTACCTGTAGGCTAAGGCGGTTGTAAAACCTTTATCCAAAATGGGAAAAAAAAATTTTTGCTGTATTGGATTATAAAGTATTAGTTGGAGTTTGGCTTCAATGTGTTACTGTATTTAGATCTGCTAGTCAGTGGTGTATTTAGGTTTTGTGCTGCCCTAGGCCTGACAAAATTCATGCACCCCCTAATTTAAATATGACCCACCCTTCCTGTCAAAGCCACACCTCTTCATATTTAAGACCCGTCCTATCATTTGTAAACCACACCCCTTCCAGACCCCTGCCCCCTCCATTTCCCTCTAGCAGCAAAAATACTCCCTTTCAGCACAAATCGTCCCCCTCATATTACCCCTTCCAGTGAAAATCCCCCTTCTCAGCACAATCCCTTCCCTAACCTCCCCTTTCCCAACACAAATCCTTCCCCATCTTCCCCTCCCAGCATAAATCCCCTCTCCCATCACAAATCCTTCCCCATCTCCCCCTCCCAGCATAAATTACATCTCTCGGCACAAATCCCCCCCCATTACAAATCCTCCCCCATCTCCCCTTCCCAGCACAAATCCCCCCCATCTCCCCCTTCCAGCATAAATCCTCACGTTCAGAAAAAATCCCCCCTCATCTTAAACCTGTGCCTCCTTCTCTCCCCTGGGACTTGTAGTGCCCTCTGGGGGGCTGAGATATGGCAGCCCACTCTGCTGGGACTTGTAGTGCCCTCAGTGGCAGAATGAGGATTACTCAGTCACCCCCATGTCTAAGGCACTACAAGTCCCAGCATAGGAGGCTGCCATATGTCAGCCCCCCCCCCCCCCGAGTGCACTGCAGGTCCCAGCATAGAAGGTTGCCATATCTCAGCCTCCACAGTGCACTACAAGTCCCAGCAAAATTAGGGCTGCCATATCTTAGCCCCACAGTGCACTACAAGTCCCAGCAAAATTGGGCTGCCATATTTCAGCCCCCACAGTGCACTACAAGTCCCAGCAAAACGGGGCTGCCATATTTCAGCCCTCACAGTGCACTTACAAGACCCAGCAAAAACAGGCTGCATCCAGTCCTCCAAACACAGCACAATGAGACTGCACAGCCTTCCACCCCCTCCCATACACTCACTCCTTGGCTGCCATACACTCGGGCTCCCCACTCTCCCCTTACAACGGTGTCCTCCTACCTGAGTCTGGGCTGGATGTCACGCTGCATGGTGAAGCAGTGGGCGAGATGTCTGTAGAAGACACATCCAGGCTCCCAGACCCTGGCGCAGCACGCGAGGCTGCAGATAACCCTGCACTGGTCAGGCACCTCAGTGGCTCTGGGCGGCGGATGCGGCCACCAACGCTGCGTGTGTGCAGACGGGAGGCTGTATGTGAGCCGGGAGGAGGCTGCGGGAGCCCGGACTCGGGAGGACGGGTCAGAAGGATGTTTTTGTGCAGGGGGGCGCGCGCCCCCCGCAAAGTGCCGCCCTAGGCCTGGGCCTTGTCAGCCTAGGCCAAAATACAGCCCTGCTGCTAGTACTTATAACACTCCCCTCGCCGCAGACTGAACATGCTGCTGTCCAAGTCTGCCCCCTGACCTCATGCATCCAGAGCGGAGACATATTAATATGGTAGGTGTGTTACTGGTCAGATTACCAGGGCAAACAGAGGGAAAAAAGCCTAATAAAGAAAATAAATGCAGCCACCACCTCTATAGATTGGTAATCTGCAATATATATTTTTTTGGTTTTGAGTTTAATACTGCTTTAGGTCTGGAGCCATGTTATTTGATTATGCCTCAAATAACACACTTAAAGGCCTCCTGTTGTGTAAAGGGGTGGGTGGGATCTCTGGTGTGATTGGATTAGAGCAGACAATATTGAATAATAAGTTATCATTCAAGCACCATGAGAAACTGCCAAAGATGTTAGGGGTAGGTTTACTAATGGAAAATAGACTGTGCACTATTGCATGTGCAGTTGCCCTCAGTTGCTCCAGAGCTTAGTGAATGAGGGGGAGCTCTGCTGACTTCCAACATCCAATCATGTGGAAGCAAAAGTGTTGTTTTCTTATTTTTAGGTAGGTAGAGGTCCCTCTGAGGATCAGAATAGGGTGTCTGAACTTTTCAAGTGATGGAAGACCAGAAGTGTGTCTGGTCCTGGTTAGCGGAAGTAGAGGTAACAGTATACACAGGATTTTAATTTTAAGAAAAATTTAATGGCCAGTGATATCTATAAGTAAGTCTAATACTCACGGGTATATGACCGATGAAATGAAATGGGAACCTTGGGATTTTGCTGTTGGGTTTGTACTGTGAAACCGTGGGGCTGATTTACCAAGCCTGTGCGCCAAGACTCATGGTGCACAAGCAGGAGTAAACCTGTTTTTGAGATTTACAAAAGAAACACGCTGCCAGTGCAGCGTGTTTCCTCATTTACTAAAGTGCCTAATGCGCCCAGAAGAGGGCGCACAGCACGCCAGTACAGAGCTGGCGTGCGGCATTTAGTAATGTAAACATCGGGGATTCGGGCGGGAGTTTATGAGGGGAGGGAGGGGGGTGATGCAGGGGAAGTGTAGTGACATGTGTTTAAACTTGTGTGGCGGGCCGATTTGAAAGGGAAAGTGACTTTTGGGACCCGATCCCCGTGCGCTTGCAAAGTACGCTAGAACCTCGGAAGGTTCACTTGCATACTGGGCATGCGCAGAGGGAAAAATCGGAGCTTACCGCGCGCCTCTTCAGTACGCCGGGAAAATCTTGGTAAATACCAGGCGGCGTAGCAGTGTTTGCACTGCCTGGAGCGGCGCACGGCAAGCTCCGAGCTGTTCTCGGGCTGCGCTGACACTGAAGGGGAACTCCGCGCCAAATTTCAAATGTGAAACCGGCGCGGCTTCCCCCCCAGGGGTACAATAGGCTCTCCGGCTTGGTCCGGAACGTGAGGGGTTAACCCACGCCAAAATCGGCGTGGGGTTCCCCCCCAGATCCGTACCAAGCCCTCATCCCAGGCATGCAGTCTGGCCGGACAGGAATGGGGGTGGGGACGAGCGAGCGCCCCCCCCCCTCCTGAGCCGTACCAGACCACATGCCCTCGACATGGGGGAGTGTGTGCTTTGGGGGAGGGGGGCGCTGCCCCCCCACCCCAAAGCACTCTTGTCCCCATGTCGATCGGGACAAGAGCCTCTTCCCGACAACCCTAGCCATTGGTTGTCGGGGTATGCGGGCGGGAGCCAATCAGAATCTGGGAGCCCCGTTTAATAAGGTGGCCCCCAGATTTCGGGCCCCCACCCTATGTGAATGAGTATGGGGTACATCGTACCCCTACCCATTCACCTGGTGAAGGTGGTTTTAACTTTGAGGGTCTTCTGCCGCCGCCCCCTTCGAATTTTTCGGCCTGGACGGGGGTCGCACATCCCATCCAGGACTTGGACGTGGCGGGCTTCTCGTCGCTGTTTTCTGCCGCTGCCCCCTTCACCACGAAGCTCCGTGCTTGTTTGATGAGGGCAGCGGGCTTCCGTCGTCTTCTCCGGGGCGAGGGTCGTACATCCCACCCCGGATTTCGTCGCCGTCTTCTGCCGCTGCCCCCTTCACCACGAAGCTCCGTGCTTGTTTGATGAGGGCAGCGGGCTTCCGTCGCAGTCTTCCGCCGCGGGGTGACACTCGCGGGCTTCTTCTTCCATTCGATGTTGACACGGCGAGGTCCGGCGCTGAAATGCCTTCTGAGCGGCGGGCAAGGACTTATATTGGCATTGGGCGTGGGCGTGGTTATGCCAACATGTGACCTTAACCCATGTGACAGTGATGTCACGTCACATCACTGTCACATGGGTTAAGGTCACATGTTGGCATAACCACGCCCACGCCCAATGCCAATATAAGTCCTTGCCCGCCGCTCAGAAGGCATTTCAGCGCCGGACCTCGCCGTGTCAACATCGAATGGAAGAAGAAGCCCGCGAGTGTCACCCCGCGGCGGAAGACTGCGACGGAAGCCCGCTGCCCTCATCAAACAAGCACGGAGCTTCGTGGTGAAGGGGGCAGCGGCAGAAGACGGCGACGAAATCCGGGGTGGGATGTACGACCCTCGCCCCGGAGAAGACGACGGAAGCCCGCTGCCCTCATCAAACAAGCACGGAGCTTCGTGGTGAAGGGGGCAGCGGCAGAAAACAGCGACGAGAAGCCCGCCACGTCCAAGTCCTGGATGGGATGTGCGACCCCCGTCCAGGCCGAAAAAATCGAAGGGGGCGGCAAAGAAGAAGGCCTGGCCCCCGCGGCGGAAGACAACGACGAGAAGACCGGAGAGTGGCGCCCTCCGGCGGAAGACGGCGTAAGAAGCCCTGGCCTCGGGAGGAGCCAGGCAGAAGCGGAGGAGCCCGAGGTGGGGCGACACCCCCGTTGTTCTCCGCTGTTTTCGGCCGGCCCCCCCCGGATGTAAAAGAGCTTCATTTTGGGGTGGGGGCACAGTCGAGCATGGCGGAGAGCATGGGTGGGTGTTTCCCCCCCCCGGCAGAAAACGGCTAGAAGACCGAGGAGTGGCGACGCCCCCGTTGATTTCCGCCGGCCCCCCCCGGATGGAAAAGAGCTTGATTTGGGGTAGGGGGCCTGGCCGAACATGGCGGAGAGCATCGGTGGGTGTCTCTCTCCCCGGCGGAAGGCGGCGGCGAAGACCGGGGGGGGGGTAGGTGTACCCCCCCGGCAGAAAACGTCTGGAAGACCGAGGGGCTCCGCCCCCCGTTGTCCTCTGCTTTTTTCGGCCGGCCCCCCCCCCCCGGATGGAAAAGAGCTTATTTTGGGGTGGGGGCCTGGCTGGACATGGCGGAGAGCATCGGTGGGTGTCCCCCCCGGCGGAAGGCGGCGGCGAAGACCGGTGCGGGGTTGGAGCCCCCCCGGCAGAAAACGTCTGGAAGACCGAGGGGCTCCGCCCCCCGTTGTCCTCTGCTTTTTTCGGCCGGCCCCCCCCCCCCGGATGGAAAAGAGCTTATTTTGGGGTGGGGGCCTGGCTGGACATGGCGGAGAGCATCGGTGGGTGTCCCCCCCGGCGGAAGGCGGCGGCGAAGACCGGTGCGGGGCTTGGAGCCCCCCCGGCAGAAAACGTCTGGAAGACCGAGGGGCTCCGCCCCCGTTGTTCTCTGCTTTTTTCGGCCGGCCCCCCCCCCGGATGGAAAAGAGCTTATTTTGGGGTGGGGGCCTGGCTGGACATGGCGGAGAGCATCGGTGGGTGTCCCGCCCGGCAGAAGACGGCGAAGCCCGGGGCCCAATGGGCTGGTGGTGGGGGGTCCCGGCAGAAGACCCCCGGAGCTGACTAATACATTTTTTTTTTGTGTGTGTTTTTTTTGTGTTTACACTTTTCCACCCGGTGAATGGGTAGGGGTACGATGTACCCCATACTCATTCACATAGGGTGGGGGGCCAGAATCTGGGGGCCCCCTTAATATAGGGGGCTCTCAGATTCTGATAAGCCCCCCGCCCGCATACCCCGACAACCAACGGCCAGGGTTGTCGGGAAGAGGCTCTTGTCCCGATCGACATGGGGACAAGAGTGCTTTGGGGTGGGGGGGCAGTGCCCCCCTCCCCCACAGCACACACTCCCCCATGTCGAGGGCATGTGGTCTGGTACGGCTCAGGAGGGGGGGGGGGGCGCTCGCTCGTCCCCACCCCCATTCCTGTCCGGCCAGACTGCGTGCCTGGGAGAAGGGTTTGGTCTGGATCTGAGGGGGAACCCCACGCCGTTTTTTGGCGTGGGGTTTAACCCCTTATGTTCCAGATCAAATCTAAGAGCCTGTTGTGCACCTGAAGGGGGACCCCACGCCGTTTTTTTTTCTAATTTGGGGTGGAGTTCCCCTTTATCCCGGTCCTGTCAGGGGGAATGCCTGCTCGTCTGTCCCTACAATGTATGAACAGCGATCTGTCATTTCCCCTACACAGTCCCACCCCCTTTACAGTTAGAACACACCCAGGTAACATATTCAACCCCTTCCGCGCCCCTAGTGTTAACCCCTTCCCTGCCAGTGTCATTTTTATAGTAAGCAATGCATTTCTATACCATTGCTCGCTACAAAAATGCCAAATCTCACAAAAATGTGTCCGCCACAATGTCGCATTAGCCAGAAAAAACAATGATAGCCACCATTACTAGTAAAACAAAAAATTAGTCCAAAAAAAACCATAAGACCAACCCCTACTTAGAACTTTTGCCCAAACCAATCAAACGCAAGAATACTTATCGGCCTAAACTGAGGGCAAACATTTTTTGAATATATTTTGGGGGAGATTTATTATAGCAAACAGTAAAAAAGATGTTTTTTTAGTTACCAAATTGTCGCTATATTTTTGGGTCAAGCAAAAATAAGAAAAAACGCAGAGGTGATCAAATACCACCAACAAAAAATAAATAACAAATTTTAGGGGGGGGGGGGGGGGGGAGGATGAGGACGCCAAATTTGTTTGGGGGCCACGTCGCACAACCACGCAATTGTCAGTCAAAATGACGCAGTGTTGAAATGCAAAAAATGGCCCCGTCAGTGACCAGTAATATGCTCTGGGGCTCAAGTGGTTACAAATTAAGAATACACTAAAGTTAGCCCAATTTATGGCCATAATGTGAAAGATGATGTTACACCGAGTAAATAGATACCCAACATGTTACACTTTAATATTGCACACACTCATGGAATGGGGCCAAACTTCAGTACTTGAAAATACCCATAGGCAACGCTTTTTTATGTGTTTCAGGTTACCAGTTTAGATTTACAGAGGAGGTCTAGTGCTAAAAGTATTGCTCTCGCTCTAACGTACGCTATGATACCTCACATGTGGGGTTTGAACGGGGGTTCAATATGTGGGCGGGGCTTACACATTTAAGGCCCGCCCACATATGGAAACATTCTTCAAACCACACATGTGAGGTATCATAGCGTGCGTAACAGCAAGAGGAATATTTTTAGCACTAGACCTCATCTGTAAATCTAAACTGGTAACCGGAAACAATAAAAATGCTGCTTGTTCGCTTCTGACTGCGAGCTACTAGGGACAGGGGCGTTTAAATTATTACTATTTAGGTTTGTTACGTAAAAATTCTATAAGACCTCCCGTTCAGCTTGTAAAGCATCACTTCAGGGGGACCAAAAAAAAATTAAACACCTCTAATGCTTTCATCCGCCATTGCAGATTTGATTCTGGTACTGCATTTCGAGTGAACTGGGCATGCTCGAACACTTAGTAAAAAAAGCTGGTTGTTTCATCCTGAAAATGACTTGCATCTTTCTGAGCATGCTCAGAAAGCTGTTTTTTTGGCTTAGTAATTTAAGGACATCCTTAACAGGTGTAAGCAGTTACAAGTGCACACAAACTAGAGGCTGACATTTCTTCATGTGTTTCCAATTGGTTCATTAGCACACATGTTATAAAAAGCGTGGATACTGCACGTGTCAGCTGCCCCTCAGAGGGGGCAGATTTGCTGGCTGGAAGGAATGGCGGAGCGAAACAGAGATGTTTTGGAGCAAGTTTTGTATTTTTTGATGTTTTCTCTGCTACATAATTTTGCTAAATGTTTCTCAAGATGTTAATGACTAATGTTTTAATCCTGTGGGTCTATCCTGTTATTTCAAAAGCATGATTTATTTTCCAATGACTGTGAAATAAACGTTGGTCTTTTTTGTTTTTAGGTGTTTTTATATATTTTTGGTGTGTTTATTTGTAATTTTTTGTTTTGCTTTCCTTGTTTTGTGGACCAATAAAATTACTTTCAAATTTTGAAGTTTGTTTTGTGATATTTTTTTCATGCTATGGATTTCAACCGCTGCAGCTGAAATAGTTTGGGCCTAAACCATCAAGTGTGATTTGTCTCTAAGCTCTTTCCTGGTGTGTATGCATGAAATGTTTAGTCACCAGAAAAGGAAGGACAAAGCGGTAAGTAATGTTTCCTAGAACTGATGTCCAGACTGACTTTTTAAAGCACATGTGCAAGATGTAGGAAAAGCTGCAAACAGGGCCTGTTGGAGGGGGGGGGGTGGTGTTTTTTTTTTTGGACAGGCTTGAAGTGCTGATTTACAGCGCTGTGCTTGAAACTAGCACAAGACAATCCTATTCTAATTGTGGGTTGTTTGAGGGAAGCCAATTGAGTGTTAGAACCCCTGCTAGTGTTTTTAGGTTGGGCTTTGTGTCCCTTTTCCTAAAATTGGCTTCACTTCCTGTCACACAGCTGAACAGGAAGTGAGGTTAAAACCCTACCAATGGTCTTTTCTTCGGGGCACAGGTCAATCTAACTAGTGTCACCATTAAGCAAATTGCACTGCAGTGTACACCCCAAATGATTAGTTACTTTGGGGTTTAGTAAAGGCAAAGCCGCTCTGCAGTAGAAGCGTAGGCAATGAAAATCAGAAGGGAAGCACTGATGGTTTTTACTTCCAATCCCGCCAAGTTTTGAGTTTTCTTCCTTGCTTGTCCACTTGTAGTGCAAAGTGGATTTGCCTTTAGTAAATGGACCCCAAAGTCCAAGATTCCTACTAATTTGGGGTGTACACAGCAAAATGCCATTTCCAAAATGGGAAACTATTTATATTGATCTGTGTGTCCCCAACAAAACATTACTCAGGTGTTTCCCTCACTTCCTGTTTGGCTGTGTGGCAGGAAGTGAATGAATTAAGTAGAAAGTGACAACATTTGTGAGGTGTCTTTACCCTATCAGGGGTGCAGGCATCCCCAAAACAAACAAGAAAATAGTTGATTTAACATTGGGTGGTGTTTGTGGGGGTCCCTAACACACATTCATACATATTAGCAACGCTGGATCCTGGCCTATTGGCATGGTTATATTTTCTTAAGCCTCTCAATAAAATGATCTGAAATTTGGGGTTAAACTGGAACAATAATCATCACTTTTATTTTTTGGATTTCTTTCATTTTGGATAGAGTTGGTGGGGGGGGGGGGGGGTTAGAAGCTCTGTCAGTTTATTTTGTATTATCCCTGTCCGTTTGGGGAGATTGGCCTTCACTTCCTGCCCCATAGCCAAACAGGAAGTGATCGAAAAACTAGGCAAATTAAGGGTCCCCCCCCACAGAACTTGTGTGTGTCCCCTGAAAATTCCTGGGTGGGTCATAAAAAAACAGGGTGTGGCCTTGACAGGAAGGGTGGGTCATTTTTCTATTAGGGGGGTGCCAAAATTTGGTCAGGCCTAGGGCAGCACAAAACCTAAATATCCTACTGCATATTAGGGCTTATTTAGACAGGATCCAATTTACAGCATGTTTTTAGATTGTGGGAGGAAACCCGCACAGGGAGAACATGCAAACTCCAGGCAGATAGTGTCACGGGCGGGATTCGAACCAGCAACCCTTTTGCTGCTAGGTGAACATGCTACACACTACGCTACTGTGCTGAACGAACATGATTGCAGCTGAAAGCATGAGATGTTTTTTTTTTTACCAATTCCATGCTTTCCAGCCTGGAGGACAGATGTGGGGTCTAATTGACCCCGCCTTTCTCTATAAAGAGGACCTGTCACACACTAGTCCTATTACAAGGGATGTTTACATTCCTTGTAATAGGAAGAAAAGTGAAAAATAATACAAACAAAGGGACAAACAAGTGCAAAAATTAAAATATTAAGTAAAAAAATAAAATAACAAAGGAATTTAAATGCTCCTGTCCCTAGTAGCTCGCACTCAGAAGCGAACACGCATGCAAGTCCCACCCACATATGTAAACATCCTTCAAACCCCACATGTGAGGTATCATAGCGTGCGTTAGAGCGAGAGCAATAATTTTAGCACTAGACCTCCTCTGTAACTCAAAAGTGGTAACCTGAGAAAAAAAGTCAAGCGTTGCCTATGGAGATTTTTAATAACGAAGTTTAGCGCCATTCCATGAGTGTGCGCAATATGAAAGCGTGACAAGTTAGGTATCTATTTACTCGGTGTAACATCATCTTTTACCTTATCCCTAAAAATTGGGCTAGCTTTACTGCTTTCTTATTTTGTCATTCATGAAACAGGTTTTTTTTTTGAAAGCCAAAAAAAAAAAAAAACGTTTGAAAATTTTTGGCACAAATACTGTTGGAAATGTGTCCGAAAAAATGGCCGCCACTTTATTCCCTAGGGTGTTTGTTAATAAAATATATATAATGTTTGGGGGTCCTGAGTAAGTTTCAAGGAAGAAAATATAATTGTTACATGAAGGAGAGAAGTGCCAGAATAGGCGCGGTATGGAAGTGGTTAAAGTGCAACAATAAAAGTGAAAAATTCCTTGAAATTTCGTACCATGGGGGGGGGGGAGGCAATTAGGGGCGCCATCAGGAATTATGGGGCCCCTTACACAGCTTCAGGCATGGGCCCCCTGGAGCAGAGAATAGGGGGGGGGGTGCCGCCTGATATTAAGAAGGGGGGGGGCTGCCGCAATTTGATAAGCGGGGGGTTCCTTTACAAAAAAATACATATAGAAAAATATATATTAAAAAGGGTGGTAGCCATCCGGGGGCCCTGGGGACCACTGGGCCCTTTAATAAAAAGAAACTTCTGGGCTCTTTAATGAAAAATAAATTACAATATCTACATATATAAAATAATAAAAAAGGGGGTTGCCTTGGGAGCTCTGGGCCCTTTAATAAAAAATAACTACCAAAAATCTAAAAAAAAAATAACATTGGGTGGGAGCTGTGGTGGCTCAACGTGAATGGCACTGCGCTGACAAGCCGTTCACCTCTGCAGCCAAGGGTTCGGATCCCGGTCTCGGCTACATGTGAATTGAGTTTTGGCTCCCAGGGGGGTGTGCTATGCAAGGTACGCCTGTGCTTAGTATGCCCACCCCCCCCCCCAAAAAAAAACACCACACTTGCACACACTTTGGCCATGAGGTCTCCTAAAATAAAGGGAGGCGAAGGACCTACAGGGCTGGCTGGGTGGGCTACACTCCTTCATAGGGGGAGTCCCTCTGTCCCATCGGGGACAGGCCCCCCTCACACCCACCATTGCCACCGGGGGCATGGAGAAGGATGGCGATTGCAAGTCCAGCTCCTCTCTCTCGACTTCACGCACAAAATACACTTTAAAAAAGAAATTAAAGTAAAAAGTAACAAACCTGGGGAAAATGTTTATAACATTTTTAGAAGCAAAAAGGTTGTCATCTGGGGCCCTCTGGGAGCTTTCAAAATTATATTATATATATATATGTTTAAAAAATATAACCAAAAAATATATAATTTTTTTTTTTTTTGGATTTTTTTGTAAAGGTGGGGGGTTGTCATCTGGAGCCCTGGGGATCTCCGGGCCACTGGGGACCTCCAGACCCCTAAACCAAAACATTGGCCCTTTAATAACAAAAAATTTGGGGGGTTGCCACCCGGGGCCCTGGGGACCTCCAGACTGCTAAAAAAAATATTAAATTCCAAAAATTGGCCCTTTAATAAAAAATCCTACAAAAACCAACTAACAAATATATATACAAAAAAAAAGAGGGGGGTTACCATCTGGGGCGCTGGGGGGCCTCCAGGCATCTGGGCACCTCCGGACCCCCGGGCCCCTTACAGGTGTACAGGGCCGCCATCATGAATTTTGGGGCCCCTTACACAGCTTCAGGCATGGGCCCCCTGGAGCAGAGAACCGGGGGGGGTGGTGCTGCCGCATGAAATTGAGAAGCGGGGGGGGGGGGGTGGTGCCACAAATTGAGGAGCGGGGGGGCCCTTTACAAAAATTTTGACAGAAATAAGAAATAAAGAAAAATATATATAAAAAAGGGGGGTAGCCATCCGGGGCCCTGGGGACCTCTGTGCTCTTTATAAAATAAAAATAAAAAGAGAGAAAATACATATATATATATTTTTTAAATATAACATTTATCGAAAAAAAGTAAAAAAACAAGGGGGTAGCCTTCCAGGGCCCTGGGGACCTCTGGGCCCTTTCCTTAAAAAAAATAAAACAAATATATTAAAAAAATATATATATTTTTTTAAATATATATATTTTATTTTATTTAAAAAAAAGGGCTTGCCATCTGGGGCCCTTAGTGGCCTCCGGGCCCCTGGGGACCTTCGGAGCCCTTAAAAAAAATAAAAAAAAAAAAATAGTTTTTTTTGTTTTAGGGTGGTTCCCATCCGGGCCCCTGGGGGCCCCTGGGGACCCCCGGGCGGTGTAATGCCTGTACCCCCCTAATGGCGGCCCTGCAGGTGTACTGCCTGTACCCCCCTGATGGCGGCCCTGGGTGTAATGTCAGCATGTGAAAAATGACATTCTGAAGGAAAAAAGCCATTTAAAACTGACTCGCGGCTATAATGAATTGTCAGCTCCTGGAAATTGCAGGAGAATTCATTCATTAAAAACACCAAAAAAAAAGCGTGGGGGTCCCCCCAAATTCAATAACCAGACCCTTTAGGTCTGGTATGGATATTAAGGGGAACCCCGCCATCAATTTTAAAAAAAAATGACGTGGGGTTCCCCCCAAATATCCATAACCAGACCCTTCAGGTCTGGTGTGGAATTTAAGGGGAACTCCACTCCAAATTAAAAAAAAAATGGCGTGGAGTCCCCCTAAAATCCACACCAGACCCCTTATCCGAGCACGTTGACCTGGCCGGCCGCAGAAAAGAGGGGGGGACAGAGCGCGGCCCCCCCCCTCTCCTGAACCGCACCAGGCCACATGCCCTCAACATTGGGAGGGTGTTTTGGGGTGCCCCCCAAAACACCTTGTCCCCATGTTGATGAGGACAAGGGTCTCTTCCCCACAACCCTTGCCCGGTGGTTGTGGGGGTCTGCGGGCAGGAGGCTTATCGAAATCTGGAAGACCCCTTTAACAAAGGGGCCCCCCAGATCCCGGCCCCCCCCCGGTGTGAAATGGTAATGGGGTACCTTGTACCTCTACCATTTCACGAGAAAAAAAAATGTAAAGGGTTAAAAAAGACAAGAGCCGGTTTTTGACAAGTCCTTTATTATCTTCTTTCTTCTTTCCTTCGGGTTTCTTCTTCCTCCTCCTTCTTCTTCCTCTGCTTCTGTCTTGGGTCTTCTATTCCCGCATCTTGCCCGGCGTGTTCTTCCATCTTCTTCCGCTGTCCTTCTCGTCCGCATCTTCTTCTCCTTCTTGTTCTTCTTCGCCGGAGCGGCCGCTTCCAATTGAAATCCCCGCTGTCTGCCGGACCACGCCCCCCCCCTCTGACGCCTCGGGCAAGCTCTTAGGAGTGTGCTGCAAGTGCGTCAGAGGGGGGCGTGGTCACATGTCAGAGGGCGGGCAATTCAATTTGAAGCTCGTGCGCGGCTTTTTCTTTGCCAGAGTCGCCGCTTCCAATTGAATTGCCCGCTTTCTGGAACATGTGACCACGCCCCCCTCTGACGCACTGGCACCACACGGGGACTTTCCTAAGAGCTTGCCCGTGGCGTCAGAGGGGGGGGCGTGGTCCGGCAGACAGCGGGGATTTCAATTGGAAGCGGCCGCTCCGGCGAAGAAGAAGAAGGAGAAGAAGATGCGGACGAGAAGGACAGCGGAAGAAGATGGAAGAACACGCCGGGCAAGATGCGGGAATAGAAGACCCAAGACAGAAGCAGAGGAAGAAGAAGGAGGAGGAAGAAGAAACCCGAAGGAAAGAAGAAAGAAGATAATAAAGGACTTGTCAAAAACCGGCTCTTGTCTTTTTTTACACTGACACTTTTTTTTTACTCGTGAAATGGTAGAGGTACAAGGTACCCCATTACCATTTCACACAGGGGGGGGCCGGGATCTGGGGGGCCCCTTTGTTAAAGGGGTCTTCCAGATTTCGATAAGCCTCCTGCCCGCAGACCCCCACAACCACCGGGCAAGGGTTGTGGGGAAGAGACCCTTGTCCTCATCAACATGGGGACAAGGTGTTTTGGGGGGCACCCCAAAACACCCTCCCAATGTTGAGGGCATGTGGCCTGGTGCGGTTCAGGAGAGGGGGGGGGCCGCGCTCTGTCCCCCCCTCTTTTCTGCGGCCGGCCAGGTCAACGTGCTCGGATAAGGGGTCTGGTGTGGATTTTAGGGGGGACTCCACGCCATTTTTTTATTTTTTGGGGTGGAGTTCCCCTTAAATTCCACACCAGACCCGAAGGGTCTGGTTATGGATATTTGGGGGGAACCCCACGTCATTTTTTTTTAAAATTGATGGCGGGGTTCCCCTTAATATCCATACCAGACCTAAAGGGTCTGGTTATTGAATTTGGGGGGACCCCCACGCTTTATTTTTTCGTTTTTTTTATGAATGAATTCTCCTGCAATTTCCAGGAGCTGACAATTCATTATTGCCGCGAGTCAGTTTTAAATGGCTTTTTTTTTTTTTTTTTCAGAATGTCATTTTGTGCAAAGACAGTTCTAACCACAGGAAAAGTGCGCTTTATTCACCTGCTGACCTCCCCCCCCCCCCCCCAT
Organism: Rana kukunoris; assembly: GCA_029574335.1. NCBI lineage: Eukaryota > Metazoa > Chordata > Amphibia > Anura > Ranidae > Rana > Rana kukunoris. The sequence continues at coordinate 57,695 of JAJQKJ010000386.1, forward strand.
GGTACGAATTTTAAAATAATTATTCAAATGACGTGGGGGTCCCCCCAAATTCAATAACCAGACCCTTTAGGTCTGGTATGGATATTAAGGGGAACCCCGCCATCAATTAAAAAAAAAATGACGTGGGGTTCCCCCCAAATATCCATAACCAGACCCTTCGGGTCTGGTGTGGAATTTAAGGGGAACTCCACCCCAAAAAAAAAAAAAATGGCGTGGAGTCCCCCCTAAAATCCACACCAGACCCCTTATCCGAGCACGTTGACCTGGCCGGCCGCAGAAAAGAGGGGGGGACAGAGCGCGGCCCCCCCCCTCTCCTGAACCGCACCAGGCCACATGCCCTCAACATTGGGAGGGTGTTTTGGGGTGCCCCCCAAAACACCTTGTCCCCATGTTGATGAGGACAAGGGTCTCTTCCCCACAACCCTTGCCCGGTGGTTGTGGGGGTCTGCGGGCAGGAGGCTTATCGAAATCTGGAAGACCCCTTTAACAAAGGGGCCCCCCAGATCCCGGCCCCCCCCTGTGTGAAATGGTAATGGGGTACCTTGTACCTCTACCATTTCACGAGTAAAAAAAAGTGTCAGTGTAAAAAAAGACAAGAGCCGGTTTTTGACAAGTCCTTTATTATCTTCTTTCTTCTTTCCTTCGGGTTTCTTCTTCCTCCTCCTTCTTCTTCCTCTGCTTCTGTCTTGGGTCTTCTATTCCCGCATCTTGCCCGGCGTGTTCTTCCATCTTCTTCCGCTGTCCTTCTCGTCCGCATCTTCTTCTCCTTCTTCTTCTTCGCCGGAGCGGCCGCTTCCAATTGAAATCCCCGCTGTCTGCCGGACCACGCCCCCCCCTCTGACGCCACGGGCAAGCTCTTAGGAAAGTCCCCGTGTGGTGCCAGTGCGTCAGAGGGGGGCGTGGTCACATGTTCCAGAAAGCGGGCAATTCAATTGGAAGCGGCGACTCTGGCAAAGAAAAAGCCGCGCACGAGCTTCAAATTGAATTGCCCGCCCTCTCACTTGTGACCACGCCCCCCTCGGACGCACTTGCAGCACACGCCTAAGAGCTTGCCCGAGGCGTCAGAGGGGGGGGCGTGGTCCGGCAGACAGCGGGGATTTCAATTGGAAGCGGCCGCTCCGGCGAAGAAGAACAAGAAGGAGAAGAAGATGCGGACGAGAAGGACAGCGGAAGAAGATGGAAGAACACGCCGGGCAAGATGCGGGAATAGAAGACCCAAGACAGAAGCAGAGGAAGAAGAAGAAGGAGGAGGAAGAAGAAACCCGAAGAAAAGAAGAAAGAAGATAATAAAGGACTTGTCCAAAACCGGCTCTTGTCTTTTTTAACCCTTTACATTTTTTTTCTCGTGAAATGGTAGAGGTACAAGGTACCCCATTACCATTTCACACAGGGGGGGGGGCCGGGATCTGGGGGGCCCCTTTGTTAAAGGGGTCTTCCAGATTTCGATAAGCCTCCTGCCCGCAGACCCCCACAACCACCGGGCAAGGGTTGTGGGGAAGAGACCCTTGTCCTCATCAACATGGGGACAAGGTGTTTTGGGGGGCACCCCAAAACACCCTCCCAATGTTGAGGGCATGTGGCCTGGTGCGGTTCAGGAGAGGGGGGGGGCCGCGCTCTGTCCCCCCCTCTTTTCTGCGGGCCGGCCAGGTCAACGTGCTCGGATAAGGGGTCTGGTGTGGATTTTAGGGGGGACTCCACGCCATTTTTTTTTAAATTTGGAGTGGAGTTCCCCTTAAATTCCACACCAGACCCGAAGGGTCTGGTTATGGATATTTGGGGGGAACCCCACGTCATTTTTTTTTTTAAATTGACGGCGGGGTTCCCCTTAATATCCATACCAGACCTAAAGGGTCTGGTTATTGAATTTGGGGGGACCCCCACGCTTTTTTTTTCCTTTTTTTAATGAATGAATTCTCCTGCAATTGCCGGGAGCCGACAATTCATTATAGCCGCGAGTCAGTTTTAAATGGCTTTTTTCCTTTGAAAAATGACATTTTGTGCAGAGACAGTTCTAACCACGGGAAACATGCGCTTTTTCACATGCTGACATTAGAGCCCCCCAGGGTACGAAATTTAAAGGAAAATTACACTTTTATTATTGCACTTTTAGCATTATTAAAATCACTGCTCCCGAAAAAAACGGCCGTTTTAAAAAATAAAAAAAGCATTGGTACATGTCCCCTGGGGCAGGACTGAGGTCCCCAAACACTTTTTAGGACTAAACTTGCAGATTAGCCTTTAAAATTCACTATTAAGATTTCCCCCCATAGACTTATACAGGGAGTTCGGCGGCGGCTTTAGTTATCAATCACATCGCGCTGCTGTGCTACGCCGGCTCATGCGCCTAATTAGGGCTTCATCCAGCGCACTAATTAAGGCATGTACCGGCGCAGCGCAGATTCATTAGTAAATCAGCCCCCATGTATTCTAGAATGTATTATTTATAATAGGTATGGAAAAGTTTTCTTTTTAAAGAAAAATAAGAAAACATTTAATTTTGGGTTTGTGATAGTGAGAAAGTATTTGCTTCTTCAAAAGCCAGGAGTGTTAAACCCCCCAGCTGTTGAGTGAGGAAAAGGTTATATATGGTGTAGGCATTATATGAATTGATAAAGGGCACAATGGAAAAATGTCCCAGGTCAGGCTAGGGCAGAGGAAACAGAAATATTGCCAAATAACAGCCAGTAACCAGTCTAGATAGCTTTAGCATGAAATACTTGTAGCAAGATAAGGGCTGCCATCTAGTGGTTAAACAGTAAACGAAATAAAGAGATTTTAACCTTGTCACAAGAGTTGTCTTTAGACACAAAAGTTTAGTGCGCCAACATGCTCCAGAGGTCCTAGGTGAGGAAAACATGGAAGTAACACCATCAGCTCCCACCCCTGAGTTATTTGACATTTTAAAAATCAACAGAGAGTGAAATAATTGTAATAAAATGAGAAATTAAACTCTAGTTATATTGAGTGCAGAGTATAATAAAACTTTACACGTTTCAGTCTCTGGTGTAGATAGGAAACTGTAGTATAATAGTCAACAGACTATAAGGTATATATTCTTTAGTGTGTAGACTTCTATTAAAGGAGGAAAAAAATATCTATGTCAGGTTTCCTGGTTAAGAGAGTGAGCTGGAGTCATTCACAGACAGGCATTTCAGAGATAATCATGTTAAGTACAAAGAAAGAGACCTAAGCAACCAAAAAAGAGTGGAAGACATAAGATCGAAACAGCTATTCTTGTGGATAAATGATATGATACAAGAATAAAGCATGAATTCTGAGGATACTGATCATGTGTTCATTTCCTCAGGTCTTAATTTCTGAATTGTTGCTGCCAACGCAGTTTATCTGGTAACCTGGGTGTTTTTTATTTCAGGAGCCAATCAGGCAAACTTATATGGGGTGGTTAAAAATGTTCTAAAAAACGCAGCCCAATATGGACATCATGCCCTTGGGAAGCCCCAACGGTATTTTATATTTTGGCATAAGGAGCTTCTTGTCACAGGCTTAAGAGCTCTGCCTATGGCCAACATTTGGCATAATAAATCTGTCAATAGAAGGATTAGAGTCCCATTAAATAATATGGTATCCTGTGTTCTTTATGCTTGAAAGGCTTCTTTTTTTTTTTAATTAATCCCACAAATAGATTCCCTGGTAAATACTGGGTCAGGATTCTTGTGCTAAAGCTCTGTAGATTTGGTTATCTCAATAAGAGAATATTTGCTTTGTAAGTTAAAGATTGCAGTTGCAGCAGCAGCCAGATGTTTGGTTTCAACAGACTCTGGGAGGCCTTATATTGTTTTGACGATTCCTGTTTTCAAGGTCATCTTGCTGGTACAGTACCTGGTGTATTTAAATTGTGTGTTCAAATAGGGTTGCACCATGGGTTCATTTAGGATCCTCATAAGTCTGTTCTTGTTCTTCTATTCTAGCTACCATGTCTTTTTTCAGATCAGCAATTTTTTGTCTAAATATATTTTCTAAATGTTTGACATAGGATTCAAACTCCTGTCTGCTGAGCAGAGATTCAATACAGGACTTCATGTCCCAGTCCTCCCTAGGGCTGCCAAACCTGAACACCTAGCAGCACAGGGCATATTTTTGTTTTGTTTTGTAGTATACACTATAGGTTTATGAAAGACCTGGAACACCTTTGGGTGCCCCAAGAAGAGGGATAATTCAGTGAGCTGTGGTAGACAGTGGTGTGGCCCAAACTGCTCTTGTTAACCTCATAGCCAGACTCCCCCCCCAGTGATGCCGAACCTGCCCCCAGACAGCTGCCACAGCTCCCAGACTGCGACATATTTTTGTGTAACTATCCCAGTTACTTTGGGAGCCACAGCCCAGTTGAATAATGTGTCTGGGGTTTCAGGCAGACTGAAACCTAGACGTATGATTCAAAATCTGGACTGTCTGGGTGAATCCTGTAAAGGTGGCAACCCTAGTCCTCCCAGAGCTGCGGGATGTTCAGGACAGGCTCCTGGATTTTGTGAATAGTTTGTGTGAGCCCTGGGAGGGGAGGGGGTTGACACTGAGAGCTCACATGTGCAGCAACATTTAGGTTCTAAGCATGCAGGGGAGGAAGGATCAGCCACATCTAAGCTGACCATTTTAGCTGGTCCTGGGAGTAGAGGCTGAATTACAAAGTGATGAAATTTTCCATTTCCTTGGTGTCTGGCAGCCAGTCTTTTCCACTTTATTCTGCTGCCTGCCCATCCGATCTGTTGGGTGATCATGTCAGAGGTCAGAGTCACTGAAATACCTGTTAAAAAGTGGGAGCTACAGTCTTAAAGCGTCTCACTGTGCCATGTGCCAAGCCTCATGCCTCCAAAATGGTTTAGTAGCACTGCTTTTCCAATACTGGTTGAACTTTCAGTCCTCCTGCACATGGACAGTGGCAGGTGCAAAATATGCCGCACATAAAATTCAAAATGTTTTACTGTGCCCAAGAAGCCATAGGTGCTATATGTACAGTCTGCTATACAAGAGAATGCGGGCTGGTAAACTCTGTTGCTTATCTGCATCAGCATTGCCATGCACATGTGCATTCAATGTATTTCCCTAATGCAAAACTTTACATGGGTAAACATGGTGTTATAGAAGCAACAGCACCTACATGAGTACAGCCAGGTACAGCGCCATTCATTTAAAGAGGGATATATGCAGCCCTTTTTATTTTATAACATCATCATTGTTATTTATTTAAATACAAACGTTAGCTCTACCCCCCCCAGAGGAGCTGCTGGTTTGTTTTTGGGGTGGCATGTTACCTCTGTGACTTCACCGTTCTAGTTGATGAGAGTCGTAGTAATAGAATGTCTTTTTCTTGTGCTTTTTATTTACCCAACAAGGGTTAAAACAGATGAACTTGGTGAAGAGTAGAGGAATAGCAGAGATGGAGAACCACAGATTCAGGTGTAGGTAAAGGGAAACAGTCTGCTTCCAACGGACAAACTTTCACACTTCGCCACTCCCAGCCAGGGTATAGCGCACCTGGACATACCTCTCTCACAAGCACTGGCAGCCAGAATGTCACTCGAACTTGGGGTTAAGTCTCTGCCACCAGACCCTCACAATGGTTGCAGAAAAACAGTGTGACCAAAGTCCTCTCGACTGGACGTAACACCTGGATCTCATTCAAGTAGTCTTCTAACCACTTGCGACCAGCCGCACAGTTTTTACGGTGGCAGGTCGGATCGGCTGTGCAAAA
>JAJQKJ010000341.1:0-104646 GCA_029574335.1 Rana kukunoris
AAAATGGGCGTTTATGTCTGGGCCTATTTATGCATGGGCTTATCTCACTAAGTCTGCCGGGACTAGTTCCTATCTCACTGATTGCTCCAGGCCGAGTAGTGAGCATGTGCAGAGAGGCTCTGACCATAGTCAGCATCATGCACATGCCCAGTCTGGCCGGCCCTTCATTTGCATGGGGTCACGGCTCATTTCAATGGAACACGCCCACGTACTTCCCACTTTGAATTACACTGCCTTAGGCCTCGGAATTTAAGTTGCGCTGGTGCAAATTTGGGCTCAAATACTCTGTGGATACGGCACTTGCGGCTCGAAATTGAGCCGGTCTAACGTAAAGGAGATGCGCTATGCCGGTCTATATATGCACCGATGTACATGAATCTGGCCCTTTGGATGCAAATGGAACAATTGAAGTGCTGCGTTCCCAATGATTAAATTAAAGTCCTGGCCTGTCCTGAAAAAATAGTTGTTTTCTTTCCCCTGGCCCCGTACTAAACAAATTGGGCCTGGAGAAGTTTTTTTTTTTTTTTTAATTGTGCAGACTTGGCTCTTTTTAGGACTGTTCACATGTGGTGCTCTCTGAAGAGTGATCTGCATTTGGACCACTCTTCTGAGAGCATTTTACAGAGGTGAGAAGGTGTTGTATTGCCTTCTCACCATCATTTTTACCTTCTTGATCACTACACTAGTGTTCTAAAGCCACAGGCAATAACATTACTAAGTGGGTTTACTCTATGGAGTTTTTTTTCTAAGGGAATGGTGAATAGCAGCAGCTTTAAAAATCAATAACAGCATTACAAGGTAACCCATACTGTACCTGGCGCTACTGGGAAAACAACCCCCCCCCACACCTAAAAAACATCCCACATATCTACCACCATTATAACTTCAAAAATTAAAAAATTAGACAGACTCAAATGTTGGGGAAAATGGCTGTTGTGCGGCCCCTTTTATTTAAAATAAAATAATTTAACAATATAACCAAAACAAAGCGGCTGCCGATCCTTGGAGGCGCTACCTATAACTCTATTCAAACTTCTATCTGCTTAAACACTAACTGGTCCCTGCCGCATTGCACCGGCTCAGGGACGACCACCTTCAGCAGATATACATTCCTTTGCCAGGTAATCCACATACCTGGTATTCACCGGGGACCCATACCTCAGATGGTTCCCCACCCATCAAATTCCATAAGCCTGTTTTACCATGCCTCCAAAGACCCAACCGCATCCCACGAAACTGCAACAACCAAATAAAGGACATTCACACCCAATACCCAAACTCCAAGAAAAATTGTTAGGGCCGGCAGGCGGGAACGTTTCTCCTCCTCGTGTGCTGACCGGACGCTGCTGCGTGTCCTGTAACCTCCCCCACTGCCAGCCTCCCCAGCTATGCTGACCAATCCCCTCCCTACTTGATTCCCACCGCTCTATTAAACCCCCCACTAGCCAGACTGCTGGGCACCTTCTCATGTCGCCCTGCGCCTATTGTGGGCTTTCTTTGCTCCGGGCTTACTGCCCTAAAAGGAGCATCTGGGGAGCATACTTATCATAATTAAGTGCTGTTTGAACTGTTTTTTAAATGGTGCGGTCCATCATTGAAATATGGATTGATATTTCAAGGCATGGTGAAGATTACATATAATTTTTTGAGCACAGCGAACTGTTGTCTTATCACTGCTTGGACTGATCACATATGTTTTAAAAAGGATATTTGGTCTGGCTGAATCTGAAGTATCCAGTTCTGGGCACCAGTCCTCAGGAAGGATGTGCTGGAACTGGAAAGAGTACAGATAAGGGCAACAAAGCTAATAAAGGGACCGGAGGATCTTAGTTATCAGGAAAGATTACAAGCATTGAACTTATTCTCTCTGGAGATGAGATGCTTGAAAGGGGATATGATTTCATTGTACAAGTACCTTACTGGTGACCCCACATTAGGGATAAAACTTTTCAGCAAAAGGGAAATTAAAAAGACAGGTGGCTATTAACTAAAATGAGAAGATCAGCGAGTAAACCTTAAACTGCATAGAGGGTTCTGTAATGCTGCGTACACACGACCGATTCGTCAGATGAAAACGGTCTGATTAACAGTTTGAATCAGACAAACCGATCGTGTGTGGGCCCCATCAGTTTTTTTTTCCCATCGGAGAAAAAATGTAGAACCTGTTTTAAAATGTTCTGATGGTTGAAAAAACGATAGAAAAAAAACTATCGTCTGTGGGGAAATCCATCGGTTGAAAATCAATGTATGCTCAGAATCAAGTCGACACATGCTCAGAAGCATTGAACTTCATTTTTCTCAGAATGTTGTTGTGTTTTACGTCACTGCGTTCTGACACAATCGTTTTTTTTAACTGATGGTGTGTAGGCAAGACTGATCAAAGTCAGCTTCAATCGGATATCTGATGAAAAAATCCATCAGACCTTTTCATCAGATGAACCGATCGTGTGCACAGGGCATAAGAGGGATAAGAATGTGGAATTCTCTTCCACAGGCGGTGGTTTCAGCAGCGAGCATCGATAATTTCAAAAAACTATTAGATAGGCACCTAAATGACCTTAACATACAGGCATATACAATGTAATATTGACATAAAATCACACACATAGGTTGACTTGACTTTTTTCAACCTTGCCTACTATGTAACTAGGTGATATTTACAGCCACTTTTATTTGCAAGATTTGTGAGAGATTTAGTAAATGTAAATGCATATTTCTTGCCATAAGTGTCATTTGTTTTTGTTTATCTGTTTTATTAATTAACGTGCTTCACTATCTTTATTCATATATATTTATAGAGGAAAAAAAAAAAAAACATTATTATTTGTTTGAAGAGTATATAATTCCATAAATCAAGTTCGAGGAAAAACTGCTAGGTTTTTAAACTGAGCAATATTAAATGCAAACATAAAGGGAATGCTGCTGTCTCTTAATCACAACTGAAGCTTATATAGCACACAATCAAAAATAACTCAGATCAAAAAACTACTCAGCGACAAGAACAATGATCATGGGTGCATAACTTAAACCACTGTTCATAAGCATTTGGTATATAAATTGATTCTTCAGACAATTATATTTGTTAATAAGTGCATAATAATGTCTAAGATCCTAAAAGACAATGTCATTGTAATGTTTATATTTATCCAATTTTATTTCCCATCTATATTATTCTGAATATTATTGCCAGGGTTAGTTTGATTTTTATTCAACTGACTCTGCTAGCTATTTGGAAATTCATTGCACTTCATGTTTAAATCATCAAAGTACTGCAATCTCCTTAGGCAAGTGCTTAAAATGGGAAGTTATCTTTAATTCCATTCTATTTCATTATAACCATATTATACATGGAACTGAGTGCTTTTGGTTTGTAAAGCATGGGAGCTCCACTTATAATAGAGTATTGGCTATAAACCACAAAAACACATTTTTTCATGTTATGAATGTATATAATTTCCTTTAGCTATGTCTAGGCTTTGCTTATTGTGTTTCTATTAGACAGCTGGGTTAAAACAGAGTTTGGATTGTATTTTTTTTAATGTCTGTGTCACTAACTATTTAAAATCTTGCACCAAAGATTTATTTAAACATTCTCAGTGTTCTGGACTGAATTTCTGTCCCTGGTGCCCAGTTGAGAAAGGAAAATACATTTTCCAAAACACATTCTGAGCTAATGTCACACTTTATTTTTAGCTCAGCAAGAATAATGGAGCGACTTTCAATTAGGACTTTTTAGCATCTTAAAATTACTTTTAACAAGGCTAGGGCTACACACAGGGTTCAACTTTAGTAGCTCAGACATGTTAATAACATCTCTTGACTTTTTTTTTCTTTGCAGCAGCAGCACAATTGAGAAATCACACAATTAATTTGTGTTAAAGTAGGTCTAAACTTTAACTAAATTATCTTTAACCCCTAAGTCTGTAGCACTACCCCACCAACCAACCTCCCCCCACACCAAGGAGCTGCTGGTTTAGATTTGGGTCCACACCCTGTACTCCCCATGCCTGTCAAATACCCCTGAAGTTTGGTTTAATCTCCCCCTTTGGCACAACCCCCTGGACCCCCAATACCCATATGATTGTGGACCCCCCCCCCCAATTGGCCCCCAATCCCCCCAAGGGACCCCCCCCCCCACCCCCCCCCCAATGATACCACCCCCCACCCCCCAACAATAAATATAGCTAATTATTGTTACCTTGATGTTGGACACCTGCCACTCAACTGCAATAGACCCCCCCCCCCAGAGTCTCACACAGATGTAGCTTAACCAGTTGGTAAAATATTTACTGGGCATACCCCCCCCCCCAAAACCCCACCCCCCCATGGAACCCCAATGGTTACCCCCCCCCCCACAAATTGCATTGACCACACACCCCAGCTCCCTGTAAAAGTCAATGCGACATACAGTAACTGGTTCACCCCCAATTTCTTGGTCACCCCCGAACCCAACCCCCCCCCCCCCATACCCCACATAACCTGGAATCAGACCTGAGTGAGTGTATGGTAAACCCCCCCCCCCCAACCCCCCCCCCCCCCCCACCACCCCCCCCCCCCCCCCTCCCACCCCCCCCCCCCCCCATGTACCCCCCCCCACCCCCCCCACCCACCCCCCCATTACTGGGACACCTCCCCCCCCCCCCCCCCCCCCACCCCCCCCCTCCACCCCCCCAAATCCCCCCCCCCCCCCCCCCCCCCCCCCCCCCCCCCCCCCCCACACAACCCCCCCCCCCCCCCCCCCCCACCCCCCCCCCCCCCCCCCCACCCAACCCCCAACCACACACCCCAAATGAAAAGTGATGCCCCACCCCCCCCCCCCCCCAGCAGTTATATCAAACATATGTTCACAACTATATGGCTCCCTCTAGTGATCACCCCCCTTAACTGGTGCATGTCCCCCCAATCACCCCCCACCAGCAACTCCTGGGAACCCCCCACACCCCCAAGAGACCCCCCCCCCACCCCCCCCCCCACCCCCCCCCCCCACCCCCCCAACCGATAGTTCCTTTTTTGTGTCAGTTAATCTTCTGCTAGCTCAGTTGGTGCATGTATCTATTTGTATTCCAATAAACAGGGTGCAAAGAAAGAATGATCGCTTGATGAGTATAATGTAGTGGTAAAACACCACCCCCCCCCCCAACAACGCTAGTTCCCCCAAGCTGTTGTGTCGCTCTTAGGGTAATGTACCTTTACTTGCAGCGCTGCAGACGCCAGCAAGTATCAATAGAAAAATAGGATCCTCGCTCCTACGACCCAGTTAACTATGTTGGTAGGCAAGTGCCCTCTCACCACATGAGACCTTGCCTTGCCAGTGTCCTCAATCCAGAACTTTCCTTCGGTTCTCAATACCTCTGTAACACAAGGTCCCTGGTCCTCCGTGTAGCCTTTCGCTGCATACCGGTGGATAGGTGGCTCCGGATGTTGTGAGGTGTGGACCTGTCCCTCTCTGATCAGGTGACCTGCTCTCTCCCTCACTTTAGGCCCAGGCTTCTCCGGCCTAGGCACCCCCCCCCCCCCAACTGCTGCAGACCTCTTGCCTGATGAAAGATGGCGTCCCGAGAGAGCGGGGTGAGGCCTTGCTGGTCTTAAACCCCCCCCCCCCATAAATTCTCCCAGCAGCCTGTGAGTGAGACTCTGTCTCTTGTACCACGATGCCCATAATGCTTTGTCTTTGATATAACTAAACCAATCAATATAGCATTATAGCAATTTCTATTCAAGCACAAAAATTACAGTCTGTTAAATGCATGCAGGGCAACACCTTGCTACATGTCATGTCATTTCAAAAGTGGCTTTCAATAACTGGTGATCCTGCTATGAAGGTCTTTGTTGGGACGCTTTTTGTTTTGAGGTGAGAATTTTCTTACAATTGTGTTCCTGTCATATGCACCTTTGTAAATACTACATGGGGCCATTCAGACACGTTAGGAAAGCATGGTACACTATTGTGACTATAACAATGATAAGGGTTTCTGGCTCACCCCCCCCCCCCCCCCCCACCCCCCCCCCCCCCCACCCCCCCCCCCACTGATTGATTGGCTCAGCTCAATGGTTACAAGACACTCTGTGATTGTACAATGTGGACCCCCCCCCCCCCCCCCCAAAAAGGGTGGATAAACATCATGATCTACCTTCATCGCATCACAAAATTATTAAAAATAATTCAAGATGTTTTCTTAATGGATGTAATTCCAAACAAATGGCCCTAATAAAAGTCAATTTATCAATAATGTCATCCAGTGATGTAGGTACGTGTCAATAATGATGATTGCCACTGAACAATGTTGACTTGCCTACTATGCCTGATGATATTTACTCACCATTGGTCATGACAATGTTTGGTTATTGATATTACCAGGGATTAGAGTTGAGCGGACACCTGGATGTTCGGTTCGGGTCCGAACCCGAACTTTAAAAAAAAGTTTGGGTTCGGGAACCCAAACCCGAACTCCGAAACCCCATTGAAGTCAATGGGACACGGACTTTTAGAAAAAAAATGCGTGGAGGTCCCCCCAAATTCAATAACCAGATCCTTTAGGTCTGGTATGGATATTAAGGGGAACCCGGCCGTCAATTTAAAAAAAAATTATGTGGGGTTCCCCCCAAATATCCATAACCAGACCCTTCAAGTCTGGTGTGGATTTTAAGGGGGACTCCACCCCAAATTTAAAAAAAAATGGCGTGGAGTTCCCCCTAAAATCCACACCAGACTCCTTATCCGAGCACGTTGACCTGGCTGGCCGCAGAAAAGAAGGGGGGACAGAGTGCGGCCCCCCCTCTCCTGAACCGCACCAGGCCAAATGCCCCCCAAAGCACCTTGTCCCCATGTTGATGGCAACAAGGGTCTCATCCCCACAACTCTTGCCAATTGGTTGTGGGGGTATGTGGGCAGGGGGCTTATCAGAATCTGAAAGACCCCTTTAACAAAGGGGACCCTCAGATCCTGCCCCCCCTGTGTGAAATGGTAATGGGGTACACTGTACCCCTACCATTTCACAAAGGAAGTGTAAATAGTAGTTGTCTGAAAAAAAAAAAAAACACACACATCGTAGAACAAAATATTTTATTAATTAAACCAAATAAAAATCCAGCGGTGAAAATTGACGATCGATGCTGCTCCCTGCTCCAACGCTGTCTTCTATCCAGCGATGGGTAATCTCTCCAGCGACGGTCGGTTGGTCCAGCAATAAGAAGATCCATCCATTCAGAGCACAGCTCCGCGAATGACGCGCTGGAGCTTGACGTTTCTTTTATAGGGGAGGCGGGCCACGCATCACGTGACCCCGCCCCCCTCTGACGCACACTGTGCTACGTCACTGGGACAGCCCTATTCCTTAGTACTGTAAGGTGTGTGTGTTGTTTTTTTTCAGACAACTACTATTTACACTTCCGTCGTGAAATGGTAGGGGTACAGTGTACCCCATTACCATTTCACACAGGGGGAGGGGGGCAGGATCTGGGGTCCCCTTTGTTAAAGGGGTCTTCCATATTCTGATAAGCCCCCTGCCCGCATACCCCCACAACCACCGGGCAAGGGTTGTGGGGATGAGATCCTTGTCCCCATCAACATGGGGACAAGGTGCTTTTAGAAAGAGATGTTGTTCACTCCACAATGTGCTAACTTATCCACAAAAGGGACAGGATGTCCCTAGTCTGTAATGGACTACTGCTAAATTGACAAGATACTGTTGATTCCAACTGGAGTGATCAGCAGGTGCTGTACATAGTGAACCAATTTTGTGAAGGAGGAAGGAAGAAGAGGATTTCTGTGTAAATAGTGAGGAAGGTCCCCTGTTTTTGTTCTGTGTTTTTGGTCATTTTTAAGTTGGGAATCCCATAATTCCCTAAGTTATCATCCCCTAATAATAATTTAAAAAAAACAAGCCAAGAACTGTTTACTGTGTTTGAGTGAATGAAGTAAAAGCTTTGTGACAAACTGTGCAGCAGTGGGGATCCTGAAATTCTACGGGGTAGTGCTACATATGTCCTTTTTTTCCACCTTAGGGGCCCCCTGGGTAGAGGGGAGGTGAAGGCTTTGCTAGTAGCTAAAATAGTGACCCATTTTCCACAGAGCTTAGTGAATAAGGGAGTTCTGCTGACATCCATCATCCAATCGTATGCAAGTAAAAATGCTGCTTATTAATTTTCCTTGGACATGATTGGATATTCTCTGCACAATGAAATTTCACTGCATTCACTAAAGCTCTTTGAAATTCCTTTTCAAAGTGCAACTGTGTTTGCAAAATGAACAGCCTATTTGTCTTTTGTAAGTGTGAGTTACACAGTGTGAGTTACACAGTGAGATATATGAATTAGATGAGAAGGATATGTTTGATAGAAGCACCTAAGGGATTCAGTATTGATACTGCTAAAAGGTGAACTTTAGTAAGAAAATTAAGTCCTGCTAGATCATTTCATGTTGACCCTTTTTGTAGGTATAGCTATGTAATACATTAAAAGTAGGTAACTTTACTGATAAAAACCCAGTCTTACCCTGCTCTGCACATGCTCAGTTGCTTTCTTTTTTTTGGGCACTGACAAAAATGTACAGGTTTATTTGCTTATAGTCTTAAGATTTACTGCTGCTCAGGGGCCCTGGGCTTCACCAAAATGGCAGTCTCCAGCAAAAAGAAGCAGTAGCAATGCTGGAGGCAATTTATAGCACACACTAATTTTGTCAGTATAATTATTCATGTGGAATATATGTTCCTTGCTAAAGAATGTTTTATGAAGTTATTTTTTTTTTTTATCAAAAGACACATTATTTTGGCTATAAGTATTTGTGATTGTGTATATGATTATTACATACAACAATGTATCATTAGATCAGTGTTTTATTTGTAATTTGCATGTGTAGCAGATTGTAATATTTATCAGTTATAGTCAGCATTGCATGCAAACGCAGTCTTTAACCACTTCAATACAGGGCATTTTCATTCCATTTTCACTTCCTGCCCGGGTCAATTTTTAGTTTTCAGGGCTGTCGCACTTTGAATGACAGTCGCCTGGTCATGCAACACTGTACCCTTATTTTTTGTGCTATAAACAAAAGAAGAGTAATAAGTTTAAAAAAACACAATATTTTTTACTTATTGTTATAATAAATATTCCAATTAAAAAAAAATATATATACTGTATTTATCGGGGTATTGAGCGCTCCGGCGTATAGCGTGCACCCCTAAAGTAGACCCTATTCCTGTGGGAAAAAAAAGATTTTTGTACTTACAGTTTTGGTGTCTTGCGCGGCGTCCGTCTGCGGCTTCGTGGGTCCTCTTTCGTCGGGTCCGGCATCCTTCTGCGGCTTAGGGTGTCCTCTTCGTCGGGTCCGGCGTCCATCTGCGGCTTCTGGTGTCCTCTTCGTCGGGTCCGGCGTCCTTCTGCGGCGTCCTCCCCGCTCGATCCCCGCTTTCCCGCGCCGAGTTTGAATACTGCGCCAACATATACCGAGCGCAGTACACTTGTGTATAGTCGGGCAGGCTCGGCTGCTCTCGCGCTCATGTCCTGTATGTCCAGGACGTGAGCGCGAGAGGAGCCGAGCCTGCCCGACTATACATGAGTGTACTGCGCTCGGTATTTGTCGGCGCAGTATTCAAACTCGGCGCGGGAAAGCGGGGATCGAGCAGGGAGGACGCCGCAGAAGGACGCCGGACCCGACGAACAGGACACCCGAAGCCGCAGACGGACGCCGGACCCGACGAAGAGGACACCCTAAGTCGCAGAAGGATGCCGGATATATCGGCGTATATCGCGCACCCACGATTTTGCCCTGATTTTTCAGGGCAAAAAATTACGCCGATAAATACGGTATATATTTTCCTCAGTTTAGGCCGATATGTATTCTTGTACAGATTTTTGGTAAAAAAAAATGTAATAAGTGGATATAGATTGGTTTGCACAAAAGTTATAGCATCTACAAAATAGGGGATCTATAGCATTTTCTTTTTTTACTAGTAATGGCGGCGATCTGCCATTTTTATCATGATTGTGACATTGCGGTGGATATATCGCACCCTTTTGACACTATTTTGGGACCATTCACATTTATACAGCCACCAGTGCTATAAAAATTTACTAATTACTGTATAAATGTCACTGGCAGGGAAGGGCTTAACACTAGGGGGCAATCAAGGGGATAAATGTGTTACCTAGGGAGTGATTCTAACTGTAGGGGCAGGGGAATTACAAGGGGAGGAGACCGGTCGGTGTTCCTCTGTACTGGGAACACACCATTGGTCTCCTCTTACCTGACAGGATGTGGATCTGTGTGTTTACACACAGATCCACGTCCCTTCTCTATTACCGGCAATCGTGTAGAGGTAATAGAGCATGTGCACTGGCTCCCGAGTGATGCGCCGCACGCACTCCCCGGGTGGCTGGGAAACCCAGGACGTCATGTGACGCCCACCCAGCATGGGAGATCCCTCCTGCGGACGTCATATGCGGGTAGGGAAGTGGTTAACTTTACTTAACTAGTTCTTCCTTTTTTACATATCTAATACACCCAAAGGCATAAGAAATTTAAATTAAACCCACAGCTGCAGTGACAGTGGAGGACTTATTTAAAAGAGAGGTATAAGTAAATTGTTTAGAATTATACTTATCTCGGTGGATGCAGTATCGGTCTGATGCTGCATCTGTCCCCCGGTGCCTCTGCACTGAGAACGGGGCTATTAAACATTGCCGATCACTTGGTTCTGACAGTTCCTCAGAGCAGAGAGCTGCTAAGCCTACTACTACGTCAAAGTACCCCAATATCAGTGGATCCTACGCTAGCCATAGACATCAGTCCGCTCTCTGCTAAAAACAGGTCACAGGAGTGCAAAACGAATTGCACTCTTGTGATCCATAGGAGAAATACAGCCAAATTAGATTTTGCTATACTTCTCCTTTAAGGTTTAGTCAGCTGACTCCAGGCTTTACTGTAAAAGTGATCTGTGTGGCTGTATAACTATGCTATCATTTTGAAATAGATTGCAAATGTCACCCCTCCCTGCTGACACAACCCCTCCATGATTTCTGGAGTATTCTTCTGCTTTCAAGACGTGGCATCAGGATGGTGAGCAAGAGGAACTTTAGGCACAGTAATTTCCCAACCTCTTTTGTGCAGTGTAAATTGCTCTGAGTGCTACTGGCTCATCACTGTCAGAATCCCAGCTATGAATCAATCACACTCCTGTGCTTTATCTGCTAAAGCAAAGGGCAGGGGAGACATTAGGGTTCTAAAATAGTCCTGGTGTCTCCAAAAAGAGAACCTGCCACCTTCCCAATGCTATCATAGGGGCTTGTTAAAAAAATGAAATTAGAATAAAATAAAAAAGAAATACAATACCCCAATTGTTTTTAGCTATAAACTGATAAGCTGCAAAGGCATTTAAAGCCTCACCTATTGAAAATCTTAGCACTGTAATTTTTACCATTTCATAGCCCCACTTGGTTTTGAAGCCTGATATATCTGGTATTTATTTACTAGACACTAACACATTTTTAACAATTGGATATTAAATCGTGTTTGTATGCCCTAAAATAAATGTTAGTGTTTTTTTTCCAGATAATATAGATTTGATAACGTTATATTCTACAGTGCCTCTCCGTTCACAAAATATATAATATTCAGGGGGTTTTAAGATTTTTTTCCGCAGCCAAAACAAATTGATGTTACCATGTGTGGGAAATATTATGAAATTTCTCCAGGAGAGAAGTGGTTAAACATTGTCTATTTTATCTATCAGAGGTAAGGTAATATACATTTTGTTTTCAGCAGAAAATTCTCTGGGGAGTCAAGAGGGTAAACCAATGTTGCAGGAGGGACCTTAAGCCACAAAACGAGAATGCACAGTGTTGACTGCCAAGCCCTTAATTAAATTATATGTAATGCACTACATTGAGCAGAACTACAAAGTAACAATGATAATGCTTCTGATGAGACAATTGCATTATGTGTCGAAATGTCTTACTTGACTACTGTATGTGGCAACAGTTCTGCACTATTGTGAGTTTATGGAGGCTGCCACTTGTGAAGTTTCTTTCTGAAAACAGCTACTTGCCCAACTGTCATGTTGATGACAGCAACAATAGGGATAAGGAGCCTTACTAATAGGTATTTACAATTGCTTGTTCAGGTTTGTGACTAAAAATAGGCACAGCCTGGGAACCAACATTTTCAGAATGAAGATAACATTGGCAGATGCCATATTTCTCTGACAGGTGTACCTTAATCTAGCAGTAGCCACAGTTAATGTTTCATTGCTGATGCCATGAAAAGGAAGACAGCATTATTAGATCTCCCCATCTCTTGGAGTGAGATGATCGCAATGCCCTAGTTTATATACAGTACATTTAACCATTATAATTAAAAGGCCTGTGGAGTCCACTGAGGGATATTTTTTATTTCTAGCGGTGGTGGAAATGCACATTATTTGACATTTATCCTCACATCTCTGAGCATTGAGCATTGAAGAACTTTGTCTGATTTTCATGGAAAT
The DNA here is from genome assembly GCA_029574335.1 of Rana kukunoris. Lineage (NCBI taxonomy): Eukaryota > Metazoa > Chordata > Amphibia > Anura > Ranidae > Rana > Rana kukunoris. Next base: position 12,483 of record JAJQKJ010000341.1, read on the forward strand.
TAATACAATGAAAATCTGAGAACCAGTGCAAATGACCTTTCAGACGGCTTTGGTTAGCTTCCTTTTTTCGTTTATAACTGTCATATGCACATATTTAATATATAACTCTGACTATCAGCATAAAAATCTCTCTTTTTGTATGGAATTCAGACTCACTGGGGCTAATTTAATGGAAATGTTTTATTTTAATACGTTGGCTAAAACGCCTCTTGTAAGATCGGCTGTAAAAACTGCAAAAATGTCCAGAAACTAGTGGTCTAAGTTACTAGGAATTCTAACAGTGTGGAAGGGTATGGCAGCTAGATTGCTCAAGTTTTTCAGAAGGAAGAAATTAGTCAGCAATGAGGTCTGACGTTTTATTCATTATTGGTGATCGCTGCCATATGAGTTCAACCTGTGATAGTAGCTTAAAGTGTATCTAAAACCATTTGTCATGTGTCACAAGGGGGACATTTACCGTATATACTCGAGTATAAGCCAAGTTTTGCAGGCCATTTTTAGGCTGAAAAACTACCCCCTTGGCTTATACTCGATTCAGCAGTAAAACAGCATGTGTCTCCCGCTGTGTAACTCATATGCAGCCGTACCTTTCATTAGTAAAATAGCATGTGTCTGCCGCTGTGTAATCCAGTCTGTTCAGTCGTCCATTGTAAAACAGCCCCGCCTCCTCCTCATCTGTGATAGGCAGAACACTGATACAGTTTCCCAGCATTGTATCAGTGTTCCTCTATCACGGACAGACAAGGAGGAGGCTGGGCTTTCTTACAATGGATGGCCGAACAGACTGGATTATACAGCGGCAGACACGCGCTGTTTTACTAATAGGTAGGGCAGCCCATTAATTTTAAATGGGCTGTCCTACCTGCAGAAATGTGGGTTAAGAAGCCCTAAACACTTTTTTGAAAATCATAATGCACACAATTGTGTGGTGCATGCAGTTATACGCATGCAAAAACATTGGTGTTTTGCCAATGTGTGGGGGTGCTATTAAGAATTAATTTGCACCTTCACATGTCTGCTAGATTGCATTGAGTTTCACTGAGTCAAAAGCACATGCGGGGGCGTGGCTTGGACATGAGACTGTGAGGACGCGTCTCGTGTAAGCTCCGGGATCTACAGAACACCACACGCTCTCTTGCCATAGCCCACCGAATGGCGATGTATAAGATCGAGGATCAAGAAAATAGGAACAGGAGAAATAATATCCGTGTCCGGGGTCTGCCCGAGTAGACTAGGGATGAGGATTTGGCGGCCTCCATCCGTGGGGTTTTCAACAAGTTACTGTGCAATGCTGCGGATTACCCCCTGACACTGGACAGGATTCACAGAGCCCTCCGTCCCCGTAACATGGCTTCTGATGTGCCTCGAGATGTGATCTGCAGAGTGCATTATTATGAGGAAAAGGAGCTAATTATGCGAAAGGCCAGGGAAGCCTCCACGCTAGATTTTGATGGCGCCACATTATCTTTCTTTCCTGACTTAGCAAAGGAAACCCTAGAGGGGAGGAGGGCGCTCAAACCGCTAATGGAAAAGCTCAGGGAGGCCTCAATCAACTACAGGTGGGGGTTCCCCACTGCCCTGATTGCTAACAGAGATGGGAAGACCGCGATTCTGCGCTTTCCAGAAGATCTGGACGTTTTCTGCATGGATCTCAATATTGAACCCCCGGAGCTTCCGGGTTGGCAAGATGGCATCTTGACTACTCCCCCTGCTCCAGAGGTTCATTGGAAGAAAGTTTCTCGCAGACGCCGCTCTGCCAATGCAGCGTCCACTCCTACAGCTGATTGAGCTTACTAGGCTCTTTTCTTGGTTTGCCTCATTGGACATGCCTTTCAGCCCTGGTCATGCAAGTATTCCCTGGTCACACAAAGTTTTTTCAGGTCCAGCTTCTGTTTTTATTTTTTATTTTTCTTTGAATTTATGGAACTGGGTGTTTTCTGTGGCTACTATATGACTTCTACAGTGCTTGCTCAGGGCGCCCTTTGTGTCATAGAGGCCGGTCAGTACACAGAGACACGGTGGACCCAGAGTTATACAGGTTCTCGTTATACATGGGGCTATGTTGGATTCTCTAATGTTTGATTAGTTTACTTTTACATTTGTGGTTTTATTGTGCCGATGCCGGACCATACTGACTACGAATGACCCTTGTGGCCGTGGGTGGTCTGGTTTTGGGTGCGGCCCTGCTCCCGGGGCGCGTGTCGGCTGGGGACCCGGTTCTCCGTGGCGGCGGCTCGCTTTGGGGCGGCCTGCGGCGGGGGGCCGGGTTTCTCGTCGCTCCGACTGTTGCACTGCAAGGCTTTGCATGCAGCTTGGAGTCAATTACTTATTATTGTTTTAATGTTTTTTCTCATGATTTTCTTTTTCTCTGCTTTCCTTCTTTCTCCCTCTCTCTTTCCTTACTCTCCCCTCACCTCCTTACCACCATCCCCGCGGATTATTATTATGCTGATTTTCTCCTCTGGAACCCATGGCCACGCTTAATGATTTGTCCCTTAACGTAAGGGGGCTTCATGCTCCCAGCAAGCGCCATACTCTTTATAGAGAACTCAAACGCCTGAAAGGCGATGTAATTTATTTGCAAGAGACGCATTTATCTCATACCACCTCTGTAAAGCTCTTTGCGCACCACTACCCTACGTGGTATTATAGCCTCTCGGACATACCTAAAGCCAAAGGTGTGGCTATTGGGTTCCGAAGGGGATCTTCTTTTGTTTTAGAAGACTCGTTGGTTGATCCGTCCGGCCGTTATTTGTTCTTGAAGGGCACTCTGGGCACGCAGAAATGCACTTTTGCTAACCTCTACGCACCGAACCAGAGACAGGTGAACTTTTAGACCTCCATGTTAAATAAGCTGGGTGATTTTGTGCAGGGTTGTGTACTGTTAGCGGGGGATTTCAACGTACCTTTGGAACCTGCGTTGGACACTTCACTGGGCAGGTCCTGCATTTCCTATAGGCATATTGCGCAGGTTCGCAAGAGATTACATGAGGCTCAGCTCATGGATATCTGGCGAATAATGCACCCGGGTGACAGAGACTATATGCATTTCTCCCACTTGCATAGCTCCCACTCCAGGATAGATTATTTCTTTGTCAACCATCATTATTTGAATTTGCTCTCTAAATCCCGAATAGAAGTGTCCACGATCTCTGATCACTCTCCTATTAGTGTGACTCTAAGAATTCCGTCCCTACCTTTGCGATCCACTAACTGGAAATTAAATGATTCCCTTATCACGGACGAGGTGGATAGGAAGGAGATTGAATCCCTGCTCTCCCTATATTTTCAAGATAACATTCCATCTGTTTCCTCTCCAGGGGTCTTGTGGGAAGCCCATAAGGCTTTCATACGCGGCAAACTTATGGAATTAGGCGCTAGGAAAAAGAGGGAAAGGCAGTCCTCGCAATTGTGGCTTATTAATGAGATAAGGGTGTTGGAAAAGACCCACAAACTTTCTAATTCACTTGCAACCCTTCGTTCTCTTAGGCCTCGTACACACGATCGAATTTGTCCGCTGAAAACGGTCCGATGGACCGTTTCAGCAGACATCTCCGATCGTGTGTATGGGCTAGCAGACAGATTTGTCCACCCGACAGATTTCAAAGCATGCTTTGAAATCTATCGGGTGGAATCCGTCCGCCCGACATGTCTGCTGGTTAGTTCACTTACCATCAGACATGTCGTCCCGCACCGCCGCCGCGCCGCCGCCGAATGGATTCGGCGCATGCGCGGAAGTGTTTTACTTCCTGGTGCGGTGATGTGGTGGCGTCAACGTCACCGCCACGTCACCGCGCCGTCCGCCGGCGGGGAATTTGATCCGATGGTGTGTACACGCCATCGGATCAAACTCCTGATCGGACATATCCGATGGAAATGGTCCGCGGACCGTTTTCATCGGATATGTCCGATCGTGTGTACGAGGCCTTACACAGAAGAGGGAGGAACTGAAAGCCCTCTTTCACACAGAGAATACCGCACGGATGCGCTTGTTGTCCCAACAGTATTACGAATGGGGTAATCGGCCTAGCCGTCTTTTGGCCAGGTCCCTGCAACAGAAAAAGTGCGCCACTTATATAGCTAAAATAAAATCATCCTCTGATACCTTGTTGTTCGAAACTGGCGGAATTGCTAGAGAATTTCGCTCTTTCTACCAACAACTCTATAGTGTGGGACAGCATGTACAGCATGGAGAACAAAGAGCTACACTGATACGGGAATATATGGAACGTGCTCAGTTACCGAAACTTCCAAAAGTTGCTTTGGAGGCATTAGATGCTGAGTTCTCTGCTACGGAGCTTAAGGTGGCTCTCAAATCTATGGCGAGTCGCAAAGCACCTGGACCTGACGGTTTTACCGTGGCCTATTACCGTGCATTTGCTGACACTCTGCTACCGTTCCTGTCTTCCTATGCTAACAAGATCTCTAAGGGGGATGATTTTCGCCCAGAGACCTTTCATGCCCACATCACGGTGCTCCCCAAACCCGGCAGAGACCCTAGATTATGTAGTAATTATCGCCCTATCAGTCTGCTGAACATAGATGCTAAACTGTATGCGAAAGCCTTAGCGTTAACATTTTTTCCCCTTGTCCCTCAGTGGATCTCTAGAGACCAGACGGGGTTCATACCGGGCCGGGAAGCTAGGGACAATTCGCTCAGGACGTTGTCACTAATCTCATATGTGCGTAGGTGCTCCCAGCCCACCCTTCTATTATCCACTGACGCTGAGAAAGCGTTTGATAGGGTGGACTGGGAGTACCTCATGGCTACACTGGAGCACCTGGGTTTAGGCCCGAGTATTTTGGGCAGGATCTCGCCACTGTACCGGGCTCCAACAGCTCAACTGCGCATTAACGGGGTCCTGAGCGAAACCTTTTCACTGCATAATGGCACCCGACAGGGCTGCCCCCTGTCCCCGATACTTTTTGCCCTTTCCTTGGAACCCTTCTTGTCCACAATTCGCAATGATCCTAATATCCATGGTATTAAAATTGGTACTTCAGAACACAAATATGCCGCTTACGCAGATGATATTCTCTTCTATGTTCAGCAGCCCTTACTTACACTACCTAATCTAATGTCGGCCTTCCAAACATTTGGTTCCCTTTCGAATTTTAAAATTAACCTTGCAAAATCTGAGATACTGAACATTTCCACTCCCCGCAAATTAGTGTCCCAATTGAAGCCTTCCTTTCCATTTAGTTGGCAAACGCAATCACTAAAATACTTAGGCATCTTTTTGACCCCTAATTTGAAATCCCTTTTCCGGTATAACTATATCCCTTTATTGAACTCAATCAGATCTGACTTACAAAAGTAGACTCAGTTGGCTCATTCCTGGCTGGGGAGAATTAGCGTTGTGAAGATGAATGTGTTGCCCAGAGTGCTCTTCCTTTTCCAAATGATCCCCTTTGGGGTCCCCATTGGGTTTTTCCGGCCAATCTCTAGTTCGCAGGTATGTCTGGAACCGTAAACGCCCCAGGATCGCATACGGCTGGTTGATTAAACCGAAGCGAGAAGGGGGCCTTGCACTCCCAGACTTTAAGAAATATTTTCACACCATAGTGCTAACTAGATTGTCTGACTGGAAATACCACAGAGAGTCTAAACTCTGGGTTAAACTGGAGATGGACTTGTACGGAGATGACCCTTTTATCTCACTGTGGTTACCTCCTAAATTTCGCAGGAAGGCCCTGAATACATCTCCTCTTTCTAGATCCTCACTAGCTATCTGGGACTCACTATGTAAGGCGCAAAAATGGCCCTATAACTCTCCACTGATGCCTATCCTTGGGCATAATTATTTTCCACCTGGCAACATGGACTCAAGCTTTGTTAACCGGCCCTCTGCCTTGCCCTTATTGTTGCACCATGTGACCTCTGAAACGGGAGTTATACCAATGACTGAGCTGTTCACGTCAGTACCTATATCTTTTATGGATCAATGGAAATATCATCAGCTCTCTCAATTTGTGAGATCCCTTCCCCGTCCGTTGCGGTCTGCATCGGAACTGACCGAAGTCGAGGACCTGCTCGCAGGGTCCCAACCTCCAGAGAGGCCCGTATCATGTTTTTATCAAGCCTTGTTGTCACTTCCTTCTGTCGCAAACCATTCGTGTCTTGTTAAATGGGAACGGGATCTACAAAGCCAACTACCTGAGGCTCAACGTGCATCAGTATTCCAACTAGCACACATCTCAGCCATATCTTTAAAGACCGCAGAGGTCAATTATAAGTTACTAATGCGCTGGCACTACACCCCGGAAGTTTTACATAGGACTTTCCCATCGATATCGGATCGCTGCTGGAGGGGATGTGAGGGGGGGGGGGTCTCATGCGCACATTTGGTGGTTTTGCCCGTTGATCAAACCTTTCTGGTCATCAGTTTTGCAATGGATTGAGAAGATCCAGGGGTCTGGTGTGGTGATGGATCCATGGGTGGTACTGTTTCACTGTACGAGCGAGCCAGCAGGAGCATACTCTAAATCGATTACTCCCCACCTCCTTAACACGACCAAAGCCCTCATACCTAGGTTCTGGAAGCAACCTACTGTTACAACCATTCGTCAATGACTGGTGGATATAGATCACATTTACCACATGGAAAGTAGCACGCTGACTCTACGTAATAAATCTGACCTGGCCTATAAGATCTGGTCTTGCTGGATCGCTTTTAAATTTTCTTCTGTATATGCGGACGATATGGCAACAAGTTATTAATGTCTATATGTTGGAAATACAATGTTACAGTTCAGACTGTTCAGTGGTGGCTGGTTTGCACCCCTCCCCCCTCCTCCCCTACCCTGCCCCTCCCCCCCCCCCTTTACCCTACCCCGCTAGAACTCTTTTTCTGTTCTCTTTTTTCTTCTTCACTTTTCTTTCCTTTTGATTCTTTCTTTTACTTTTACTTTTCTGTTATACACACAGATCTTGATAATTGATGTTTCAGCATGGAGACGCAAATCATTTGAGAGGTTCGGTACATAGATTTGGACTTCATAGTATACTAGTTTTGAATATAACCATTTAATACATAATGCCTGTGCATATTGCAACCTGCCAGCGTTCTAATGTACAACCTCATGCTGCATGTATATGATTTGTTTCTGTGTTGCTTTCCTTTTAATTTCAATAAACACTTATTGAACAAAAAAAAAAAAGCACGTGCAATAGGTATGAACCTAGCCTACGAGAATATTACTTTTATTTTTTTTATAAAAGGAAATCTTTACTGCCATTGTTGATATTTATGAAGATGGTGGTTGTCTGAAGGCCCATACACATGATCGGACTTTTCGACAACAACGGTCCAACGGACGTGTTTTATCGGACAATCCGACCATCTGCATGCTCCATTGGACAATTGTTGGTTTTTCAATAGACAAATGTTCGCTGTGCACGCTCTCAGCACATAAACATCATCAGCCCAGTGATATATGTGTGTGGTGTGTGAACATTGTAACCCACCGTTTTGCCTCTGCACGTATATATTGGGCAGTCATAAAGGGGTCAAAGTGGTATTTACCCCCCTGTGTGCTATCTCTGTTCCCTGCGATGTTACGACGCACGGTTGCGGAGATTGGTGTCAAATTCAAAAAAGTAAATAAACACATTACATACAGTATACTGTAATCTTATAGATTACAGTACTGTATGTAAAAAATACACACCCCCTTTGTCCCCAGTGTCCTGCATGTACTTTTATATAATAAAATCTGTTATTTCTACTTGCAAACTGTAGATTGTCCATAGCAACCAACAAGTGTCCCTTTATGTCAAAAGTGGTTTAAGAGCAGCTAGAAAACAGCGATAATAAATTATAATCACTTGCAGAATTAAGCGATGTTGATTTGTGGGGAAATTCATCATAAAAAAATAAAGTAATGACAGCGACAATTCTGCAACTGAGCAAATTTCAGTGATTTTGAGTTGATTACTAGGGATGAGCTTCACGTTCAATACGAACGTATGTTCGACTCGAACATTGTCTATTCGTACGTTCGACGAAATTCGAACAAAAGCGGTCTTTCGCGCCAAATTCGAGTGACGCAAAATGGCCCATAATTCACTGCAAAAAACGAAGAGCCATAATTGGCCAAAGCCTTGGTGGCTTTGGCCAATTATGGCTCAGGGCTTTAGCACACGCCCCACACTATATAAGGCCGCCTGCTGGGTGGCCTCGTGTAGTGTGTTCCGGCTTGTTAATGAAAGCAGTCAGAGAGACAGAGAGATTGTCTTTTTAGATAGCTAGATAGAGCAGGCAGGCAGACTAGTCGGTTTAGCTTAATTTACAGTGTGTAGAGGATATACAGTGCGGAAAATAAGTATTTGAACACCCTGCTATTTTGCAAGTTCTCCCACTTGAAAATCATGGAGGGGTCTGAAATTGTCATTGTAGGTGCATGTCCACTGTTAGACAATATAAATCTCCTGCGCTCCGGTATTTCTTACTTATGGGGACATACAATTCAATTGTACAGTGTCTTCCAAAGTCTTGCAGCCCTCCTCAGAATCGTGGGAATTCAAAAGGAACTAAAAAGAAAAAGAAAAAAGAAGAAAGAAGAAAGAAGAAAGAAGAAAGAAGAAAGAAGAATGGAGGGCACACCGACCTAGTGTGATACTGTTACACAATTTTTATTAAAATACTAAAATCAATAGTTATACTCACAAAATGAGTTAAAAACAAGCCTTGAAAGACAGTCCAACAGCGCCAGCAGAACAGGACGGTTGCTTCAGTCCACAAAAGTATCTGATCGATAATCAGGCTAGGCTTACGCGTTTCGGGGGCGTACCCCTTTCCTCAGAGCCCCGGTGGTCTGCACTGCTCCCTCACTATGCAGCTTGTCAGAATATATACACATACACAGAGAGGTAGAAAGAGCATGTGCTAGAGGGTCACAGGTCACCCCGCCCACAGGGAGGTCTATTGGCAAAACTCCCCCCATTTAAGAATTAACCCTTGGATGTACAATCCCTATATCTCACAGACTTGGCATAGTCTTACCGATAAATATCCCACAGTCCAAAGACTCGCCAATCTGGAAGGGAAGGGGAATGAGGGTGTATGGAGAAATGCATCCATTTTCAGGTGTCAGAGATGTTATCGTTGAAAGTGCACATACCTTTCATATCCAGAGGTAGTGCCCTGCTTCACCTCACGTTCCATTATCCCAAAGTCTTCCACCTGGGCTGGAACGCACGCCACCTATTCTAAAGTGGCTGCGTTCCAGCACTACACTGCCTCGGGCATCGTAATCCTTTCTGCGCATGCGCGCACCGCACGACAGCGCGACGCACGGCGCAACGCAACGTGCGTCACGCCGCCCACGGCGCCGACTCGCAGGAAGTGAGCGCGCTCCAGCATCACAATAGGATGCAGGTGAATGCGTTCCAGCATCACCATAGGGTGGAAGCGTCACATCCGCCCCTGTGACATTTCCCCTATTTTTGCGGGGGATAGAGTCGCAAAGCGGTACTCCCTCTAGTGGCGGGAGGCCAGAATTTGACTGGGGCTTCTAAATGAGAGACCAGAGGCTTCTCAGCACATGCCCTTGCTCCCAGATAATTATGTAAAATAAGTATAAATGTAAATATAAATATAAACGTCATCATCATCATCTGTGGAATTGATGTCAGCATCTGCATGGATGAACATACACCTGCCCCTAAATGAAATGGATGGACTGGACTAGATGTCATTTTGTTAGTGGCATCTATAATCATAAGTGAATACCAAAAATGAACTCGCTCAAATACATAGTAGGATAAAACTAATTAATTAATTAAAATTGATTTAAAATTAGAAACTGCTAGAAGCGATAGTCCATAGGTCCAATGTATGTTACAATACAATATACGCATATACCCATACATACACACGTGCATACAGAGGCAACATGCACATGCATATACATAGACACACACGTACATAGACCGCAAAAATGAGTGAAATTGGATCAAAAACACTTTTTTTTAAATAAAATATTTAAAATACAAACACCCACACATACATACATATACAATGTATGAGAGACATGTTAGCGGCTCAGCCGGCAGACTATATACTCATTCGCTCGCTCTCATATCTATCCAACCATAGACAGTGTAGAATGCCCATGCATATGCTGGCCTCCAAATAAACTACATGTGTATAAAGACAGATGTATAGGTTGATTGCCAACCCTGCCCACCTAGCTATCCCAGCCTTGGCACCGTGGCTGGTGTATGCTAGCTCGCAGCCCACTAATACATTTTACCCTAAGTGGCGGCAGAAAGGCTGAAACTTGTTCTGTGAGGGAGCTACCACCTAATATCTACATATAGTACAATACTATTTTGCCAATAGACCTCCCTGTGGGCGGGGTGACCTGTGACCCTCTAGCACATGCTCTTTCTACCTCTCTGTGTATGTGTATATATTCTGACAAGCTGCATAGTGAGGGAGCAGTGCAGACCACCGGGGCTCTGAGGAAAGGGGTACGCCCCCGAAACGCGTAAGCCTAGCCTGATTATCGATCAGATACTTTTGTGGACTGAAGCAACCGTCCTGTTCTGCTGGCGCTGTTGGACTGTCTTTCAAGGCTTGTTTTTAACTCATTTTGTGAGTATAACTATTGATTTTAGTATTTTAATAAAAATTGTGTAACAGTATCACACTAGGTCGGTGCGCCCTCCATTCTTTTTTCTTTTTTGTCCACTGTGAGAGACATAATCCAATTTTTTTTTTCCAGAAATCACAATGTATGATTTTTTTAAACTATTTATTTGTATGATACAGCTGCAAAGAAGTATTTGAACACCTGAGAAAATCAATGTTAATATTTGGTACAGTAGCCTTTGTTTGCAATTACAGAGGTCAAACGTTTCTTGTAGTTTTTCACCAGGTTTGCACACACTGGAGGAGGGATTTTGGCCCACTCCTCCACACAGATCTTCTCTAGATCAGTCAGGTTTCTGGGCTGTCGCTGAGAAACACAGAGTTTGAGCTCCCTCCAAAGATTCTCTATTGGGTTTAGGTCTGGAGACTGGCTAGGCCACGCCAGAACCTTGATATGCTTCTTACAGAGCCACTCCTTGGTTATCCTGGCTGTGTGCTTCGGGTCATTGTCATGTTGGAAGACCCAGCTTCGACCCATCTTCAAAGCTCTAACTGAGGGAAGGAGGTTGTTGCCCAAAATCTCGCAATACATGGCCCCGGTCATCCTCTCCTTAATACAGTGCAGTCGCCCTGTCCCATGTGCAGAAAAACACCCCCAAAGCATGATGCTACCACCCCCATGCTTCACAGTAGGGATGGTGTTCTTGGGATGGTACTCATCATTCTTCTTCCTCCAAACACGGTTAGTGGAATTATGACCAAAACGTTCTATTTTGCTCTCATCTGACCACATGACTTTCACCCATGACTCCTCTGGATCATCCAAATGGTCATTGGCAAACTTAAGACGGGCCTTGACATGTGCTGGTTTAAGCAGGGGAACCTTCCGTGCCATGCATGATTTCAAACCATGACGTCTTAGTGTATTACCAACAGTAACCTTGGAAACGGTGGTCCCAGCTCTTTTCAGGTCATTGACCAGCTCCTCCCGTGTAGTCCCGTGTAGGCTGATTTCTCACCTTTCTTAGGATCATTGAAACCCCACGAGGTGAGATTTTGCATGGAGGCCCAGTCCGAGGGAGATTGACAGTCATGTTTATCTTCTTCCATTTTCTAATGATTGCTCCAACAGTGGACCTTTTTTCACCAGGCTGCTTGGCAATTTCCCCGTAGCCCTTTCCAGCCTTGTGGAGGTGTACAATTGTGTCTCTAGTGTCTTTGGACAGCTCTTTGGTCTTGGCCATGTTAGTAGTTGGATTCTTACTGATTGTATGGGGTGGACAGGTGTCTTTATGCAGCTAATGACCTCAAACAGGTACATCTAATTTAGGATAATAAATGGAGTGGAGGTGGACATTTTAAAGGCAGACTAACAGGTCTTTGAGGGTCAGAATTCTAGCTGATAGACAGGTGTTCAAATACTTCTTTGCAGCTGTATCATACAAATAAATAGTTAAAAATTCATAAATTGTGATTTCTGGAATTTTTTATTTTTTTTATGTCTCTCACAGTGGACATGCACCTACGATGACAATTTCAGACCCCTCCATGATTTCCAAGTGGGAGAACTTGCAAAATGGCAGGGTGTTCAAATACTTATTTTCCGCACTGTATATACATCCCTAGGAGTTGTACATATATTTATACACTGTATAGCTTAGATAGATCAGTTCTTCCTAATGTACTGTCAGGCAGGTGATTGTGCTATTTAAAGACGTTATCACAGGTATAGACACCCAGCAGGTACAATATTTAAAGGAATTTTATAACAAAATGTATTTAAGCATCAATAAAATCACTGCTTCTGGAGCAGTGATTTTAATGATGCTTAACTTAAAAAATAAAATAAAAAATTCCTTTAAATATTGTACCTGCTGGGTGTCTATAGTTTGCCTGTGAAAATGTCTTTGAGAACCCGGGTCTTGTCCGAGGGAACATGTATCAATGGAAAAAAAAAGTTTTAAAAACGGTCATTTTTTCAGGAGTCCTGCTCTGTTTGACGGTTCTGGTGCGAACTGAACGCGGGGGTGTTCGGCTCATCCCTATTGATTACATTATTGAAAAATTTGTATTACAATTATATTATTATTTGTTATAATTATTTATAATTATTTATTATATTATAATTTATGATTTTTGTTTTTCAAACTTTTTTATAACCGGGATGCCTACTAGACTCTTGTTTGGACAGATTTAAGTGAGTTATTCCTAAGAATTACAGGCCTACAATATAAAACACCAAATTTTCTTGCAAAATAATGGTACTGCTTTCAGCACCTAAAATCTGAAATAATCATACCGCCAGGGAGGTTAAAGGTTCAAGTTTTTTTTTTTTAACCACTTCCATACCAGGCACTTACGCACCTTCCCGCCCAAGCCAATTTTCAGCTTTCAGCACTGTCGCAATTTGAATGACAATTGCGCGGTCATGCTATGCACCCAAACAAAATGGCGTCCTTTTTTCCCCACAAATAGAGCTTTCTTTTGGTGGTATTTGTCACCTCTGCGGTTTTTTTTTTTTGCGCAACAACTAAAAATAGAGCTAAGATTTTGAAAAAAAAAAAAGTTTTTATTTTTTTCTGTTAATTTTTTTGTAAATGAGTATGTTTTCTCTTTCAATTACGAGATATGGTGGCACTGATGCCTAGGTGGCACTGATGGGCACCGATGAGGTAGTTCTGATGGGCACCGATTAGGTAGCACTGATGGGCACTGTAGGCGGCCTGGTATAGGGCACTCATGGCACTGATGGGCACTCTCACGGCACTCTGGGCGGCACTGATGGGCCCATGGGCACAGGTGGGCATTAGGCGGCACAGGTGGGCACTGATAGGCGGCACAGGTGGGCCTGATAGGCGGCACAGGTGGGCACTGAGCGGCACAGGTGGGCTGATAGGCGGCACAGGTGGGCCTGAGGGGGCACTGGGCATGGATTGGCACTGTGGGGTGGCACTGACAGACACTGGGGTGGCACTGATGATCACTGAGGGGTGGCACTGATGGATCAATGTTGCTGTGCCCATGTGTGGGCACTGATTGGCACTTTTTTTTTACTGCCCCCTTTTTTTTTTTTTTGCTGACTTATTTTTTTTTTTACATTTTTTTTTTTTTTTGTTTTTTTGTATTTTTTTAGTTCCCTGGTGGTCTATGTGGCGATCCGAGGGGTGGCGCGCTGATAAACAATCAGCGCGAACCCCCCCTGTAGGAGAGCCGCTGACGGCTCTCCTCTAGCTCTGCAGACCGAGTGAGGAAGAGCCCCCCCCTGTTTACATCGGATCAGGGATTGGACACGGCTGTCACGTGGTAACAGGCTCCACCGGAGACTCGACCGAGATCGGAGGTGCAGGGTGATGACACCCCGCATCACCGACGCCGCGCTGCGCGCCCGCAGCAGTGGGAGCAAATGGCTAAATCGCGCTGCTATCAATTTATTGTGCAGTTCATTTTGCACAGAGCGGCCCAGATGAACTTCTGGTGTCCCAGCCCCTCACGGCTCTTCCCCATATTAGAAACCCCCTCTGCAAGCTCTCTCCTGAGGGTGTCACCTTGCGGAGACTCCTGGTCATACACTCAGGCCATCGCTGAGGTATGACTCAGTCCCCCCCCCCCGGGGGGCTGTGTCATTCGATTTGAGCAGGGGGGCTGGCTGGGGTCAATTTATCCAATGAAGAGCCAAGAAGCCATGGAGAGGGGCAGGTAAGTAAAGCAGGGGGGCTGGGGGGCAACTGGTGTTTTTTCACCTTAATGCATAGGATGCATTAAGGGAAAAAACATGAGGGTTACAACCCCTTTAAGTCTAACTTTATTGGCAGCAATTTTTTTTTACATAAGTGACTAAAAAAGTACTGACGCAGAGACAACCTTCTGATAATATTTATCATTATCATAAGGACTTATATGGTAGCCCAAAAATTGGTTTCAGTGAAGGTTTCCTTTAACCCAGCTGGTTATATGAAGAGATTAAGGTTTGCTTCAATTGCATATGTTACATCCTTGCGGGGAGATGCTGTGTTCACAGGGAGGCGGCGAGCACGCTGACTAACCCCCAGCCAGAATGGCTCGGATGATGGGGGCAAGCTTACTGAGGAGGAACAGGAAGTGAGAAATTCAGACAAAGAAAAAAAACATTTAGAAGGGAAATCATGAAAATGAAAATATTAAATGCAGTGAATCTTTACATGCTGTTTCATTTGGCACTAGACTTAGTGCCTTGTTTGTAAGTTTTCACTTCTACTTTTATTAAATTTGCTATTTTATATGGAGGGAACTATGTACTTGCTTTTTATTTCCACATGATTGTTTGGTACTTGGATTGAAATTGCTGTTGGTATAAGCTTTTCCTTTGGTTCCTGGCTTCATTTGGATCCTTTTATTAGTGTCTGCTGGCATATGCACATGTGACCCTCCATAATCAAAGGGTCCTATACGTGAGGTGAGCGGCCATTGTTTATTATTGGTGGAGGTTCATCGCACCCGCAGGATCACCTGTGTGTCCTCATAATATCAGCACTGCTTCTCTTCAAGGATGGTGTTTTTTTTTAAATATGGACATTCTTAGCGCTGCATCATCTGCATTATGAGTGAAACTCAAGGAAGCTATAAATCGATCAGTTGTATACTGTCTGTGACAGGAATGCACCTGTCTGTTATTTGTCCTTAAATAGACATGTGACCTGGAACTAAATAAAAAAGGGCTTAACAATAATTCCAGTAATGAATAAACTGTCATTAACCTATATAGGGTTGAAGAAGAATATTTAAATTTCTTTTGTTTTCATCTTCTACATAGCCTAAAATATGTAATTCATAATGTTTAAAGACTTTGTAAGGCTTTTTTCAAAAGTATTTTCAATTGCATATGCTTTAAAGGGCACATGGTACATCATTGCTTGCACTTTGCTTGTATAGAAAGTGACAATATGTATTTAATGCTACAGAATCATTGTCATAAGTATTACATTATAGTTCTTGTGGAAATATTATCACAGCCTTAGGGTTGCTTGTAAATCCCACGCATTAAGAAACATATGGAAGTTTATTTAACATGTATCTAAATTTTCAATCAGCTTTTAAAACTTTTGCATATAACAAATAACAACAAAGTAAATGTGTTTCAAGAGGTCGACAATATAATGCATAAATATAGCAAAATTACTGCAAAAATGTGAATACAAAATTAAATGTTCAGCTTGTAAATAACTACCTGGTTAGTTATGCACTGATGATTATGTTAATATCTAGTTTTGTAGAAAAGTGAATTTTATCAAGCCAGAGCCAAAACAGCTTGCCGATTAACAATGAAGGAATAAGAAATGTGTAAAATTTCTCACACGCAAACAAAGCCTCTCAGACAAGACATCATTTCTTTTAATAGCATGTAATGAGAATTAATTGCCATGCTGCAGTAGGCTGAATTGCTCAGTATGCTAGAGCAGACTTTTTTTTAATTAAACCCTTCCAACATTAGTACCAAAGAAAATTCTAATACATTTTAAGTATTCATATTTATTGACAGAATTGGGTATAATAATATAGCATTTGTCTGCAATTACAATATCTTTGACCTTAGTAACAGTGTGTGACGCCTACGCCTTATTAAACCTAAATTAGGGAGTAGTCAGTGACAATGGAGAATTCTCAGTATAAACCACCAGTTAACTCAATATTTGTTCAGAGAGTGAGGGGTTAATATCATCACATTCTCCTGTAGACTATCTCGCAACAATGGTTTCGTATATGATCTATAGGGGGAAGATGATATCTAGAGAGTCACAGTACAGACTATCACACAAGTTACTGGGAACAGAATCCTATAGAATTAGCATACACTGCATAAATAGGCAATGTCAGTTCTAGCTTGAATAGACTGATTCCTAATGGTACTTGCGGTTGTGAAGGCTGTAAGATGATAAGTCTCCCAGGAGAATGTAGGCAGGGATTCAGGAGGAAGTAGAAGGTGTAGAGTGTCAGCTCTGTGGTCTAGCCCTCGGATTCCGGAAGTAGGCAGGGATTTCAGGAAGAAGTAGATGCTGTAGATTGTGAGCTCTGTGGTCTAGGTCTCGGAATCCTGAAGTAGGGAGTCCTGGGGTTGAGAACAACTCTCCTCCAGAAGGCAGGAGGTGAAGAGGGTCTCCAGTAGAGTCGTCCTTGATCACAGATGGCGCCGGGTGTCTAGTTCAATAACCGAACACCCAGCCGCCATCAGAGAGGGTTTAAATAGCCCGCCCAGCATGGGAACGAGCGAGCGCACTTCCGCGTTCCAGCGTGAAACGCAGGGACGCAGGGCGCACCGGAAGTGACGCTGAACAGACACTGGATGGAGCGCAGCTGTCTGAACAAGATACAGCTGCGCTCGTCTTATGTAAAATAACGCCAATGGCGTTACATACTCCCCTCCTCAAGGGGGTCCCAAAAATAGAACCAGAGGGTGATGGGCGGTCAGGGTATCTGCGGTGAAAATGCTTGATGAGTCTAGGGGCATGAATGTGAGAGGCATCTTCCCAAGAGTCATCAAGTTGGCTGTAGCCTTTCCAACGAATTAAATATTGGAGGGAAGAACCTTGTTTTTTGGAATCTAGAATTCTTTCTATCTCGTACTCGGTCTCACCTAGAACCTCAACAGGAGAAGGGGGTTGAGGAACTCTGTTAGGAAAGGGATTAGGTATGAAAGGTTTAATAAGTGAGACATGGAAAGTCGGATGTATCTTCCAATGTGAAGGTAGAACTAGTTTTACGGTGTTGTTGTTAATGAGGTGTGAAATGGTGAAAGGACCAGTAAATTGACGTCCTAGTTTCCTTGAGGGAATATTAAGACGTAAATTTCGGGTAGAGAGCCAAACTAAATCACCAACTTTGTATTTTGGGGGAGCAGTTCTACGGGAGTCGTAATATTTCTTCTGTCTTTGTTGGGCTGTACGAAGATTGACATGGAGTATTTCTGAAGTCCTCTTTAAGTTTGAGAGGTAATGCTCTACAGCAGGAACACTGTTAGGGAGAACAGAGATTGGTGCAGATTTGGGATGAAATCCATAGTTAGCGTAGAAAGGAGAAAATCCGGAGGAAGAACTGGAGGCGTTATTATACGCGAATTCAGCATGAGGAAGAAATTGGAGCCAGTCATCCTGTAAATGGGTGCAATAACAGCGTAAGTATTGTTCGAGTGTTTGATTAACCCGTTCTGTCTGACCGTTTGTCTGAGGATATTAGGCAGTGGACATACGATGATCAATTTGTAAGGCTTGGCAAAGCGCTCTCCAGAATCTGGAAATGAATTGGGTGCCGCAGTCTGAGATAATCTGGGAAGGGAGGCCATGTAACTTGAGAACATTCTCTAAGAAGGCTTGTGCGGTCTCGAGAGAGGTTGGTAACTTCTTTAATGGAATGAAGTGAGCCATCTTTGTTAATAAGTCGACTGTAACCATAATCGTGTTGGCACCTTGAGACCTGGGGAGGTCGACTATGAAATCCAGGGAAACAACATCCCAGGGTCTTTCCGGAATAGGAATAGATGTAAGAAGACCATAAGGTGGCTTCCTGGAATGTTTGTTGGTAGCACATATGACGCATGAATTAACATATTGAGTGACAGTGTGTGAGAGCTTAGGCCACCAGTAATCTCTTTTAATTAAGTGAATGGTCTTACTAATTCCTGGATGACCTGCTAGTGGAGCATCATGAAGTTGTTTGAGAAGAGTAGTTTGCAAAGCGGGAGGAACGTAAACTTTATTATTGAATGTATATAGCCCGTTAGAATGTTTTTTGAGACCCGGAGGCACCTCATTAGGGAGAGATTGGAGAAGTAAGTGTAAGAAGGGAACAGAAGCTCCAATGAAGCGATCAAGTGGAATTATCGAGGAGGGAGGAGTCTCAATTGTGTGATTGTCATGCATTCGTGACAATGAGTCAGCTTTGACATTTTCTGTACCAGGACGATAGGAGATGTTGAAATCGAACCTGTCAAAGAATAAACTCCACCTAACTTGGCGGGAGGATAGGGTCTTGCAGGCCTTAAGATGTTGCAAATTGCGATGATCTGTAAGGATGGTGATGGGATGTTTAGAACCCTCCAGAAGATGTCTCCAATTACTCAAGGCATCCTTTATGGCGAGGAGTTCTTTCTCTCCAATAGGATAGTTCATCTCGGCAGGTAGTAGAGTCCTGGAATAGAAAGCCACCGGATGCAGAGGATCCGAAAGAGTAGATCGTTGGGAAAGCACAGCACCCAAGGCAAAGTGCGAGGCATCTACCTCCAATGTGAAGTGACAATGTGGGTTAGGAAGTTGTAGAATTGGAGCGGAGGTGAAACTGGATTTCAAGAAGTCAAAAGACCGTTGTGCGTCGTCCGACCAGGAGAAAGGTGTCTTAGAACTAGTGAGACTGTTTAGTGGTTTCACAATCGCTGAGAAGTCTTTAATAAACTTTCTGTAGTAATTTGCAAATCCGAGGAACCGTTGTAATGCTTTTCTGGAATGGGGAACGGGCCAGGACAAAATGCACTCTACTTTCGATGATTCCATCTGTATTCCATTTGGAGTAATAAGATACCCAAGGAAAGAGATGCTGCGTTGACTGAAAACACATTTTTCAAGTTTGGCATATAATGAATGTGTTCTCAGTCTAGCCAAAACCCAACGGACATGTTTGATGTGTTCTTCAGGAGAATCTGAGTAAATTAAGATGTCGTCCAAATAAATAACGACGCAAACGTCTAACAAGTCTCGAAAAATGTCATTGATAAACCATTGGAATGTAGCGGGTGCATTGCATAAGCCAAAGGGCATTACCATATATTCAAAAAGCCCATAACGTGTCTTAAAGGCTGTTTTCCACTCATCGCCTGAGCGGATTCTCACAAGATTGTAGGCACCCCTAAGATCTAGTTTAGTGAAAAGTTTTGAGGTTTGAAGACGCTCGATGAGTTCCGGAATTAATGGTAGTGGGTATCTATTTTTTATGGTGATGTTATTGAGTGCACGGTAGTCAATGATTGGTCGAAGTGAGCCATCTTTATTCTTTACGAAGAAGATTGCAGCACTTGCTGGGGAAGTTGAAGGTCTGATGAAACCTTTTTTAAGGTTCTCATCGATGTAATCCTTGAGGTGTACAAGTTCTGGTTGGGATAATGGATAGATTCTTGCCGTAGGAATAGGACTGTCAGGTATAAGGTCTATGGGGCAGTCATAGATCCTATGTGGGGGAAGTTTGTTTGCCATGGTCTTGCTGAAAACATCCGCAAAGTCATGTAAATAACCTGGGAGATCAGAAGGGTAGTTGTTTGTGATAGAGGTGGAACATATAGGATAACAACTGTGCTTACAGTGAAAGGACTGTAGATCTAGGGAACTAGTGGACCATAGGAAGGTTGGCTGATGAATACGCAGCCATGGTATTCCGAGAATTATTGGGAATATAGGTGATGAGATCACATCAAAAGCAAGGGTCTCAGTGTGACCAGAAGCACAAGTGACGAGAAGGGGGGAAGTTTGCAGGGATATAGGACCTGTTGAGGCACTAGAACCATCAATAAAAGTGAGTGACACAGGGGTATGCTTGGACACACAGGGTATTTTATTAGATTCTACAATCTTTGAATCAATAAAGTTGCCACAGGCTCCGCTGTCGACCATTGCATCAATGGAAATCCTTTCTAGACCCCACTGTAAAGTAAGAAGAATGATAATGTAGCGGTTTAAAATAGTAAGATGATAAGTCTCCCAGGAGAATGTAGGCAGGGATTCAGGAGGAAGTAGAAGGTGTAGAGTGTCAGCTCTGTGGTCTAGCCCTCGGATTCCGGAAGTAGGCAGGGATTTCAGGAAGAAGTAGATGCTGTAGAGTGTGAGCTCTGTGGTCTAGGTCTCGGAATCCTGAAGTAGGGAGTCCTGGGGTTGAGAACAACTCTCCTCCAGAAGGCAGGAGGTGAAGAGGGTCTCCAGTAGAGTCGTCCTTGATCACAGATGGCGCCGGGTGTCTAGTTCAATAACCGAACACCCAGCCGCCATCAGAGAGGGTTTAAATAGCCCGCCCAGCATGGGAACGAGCGAGCGCACTTCCGCGTTCCAGCGTGAAACGCAGGGACGCAGGGCGCACCGGAAGTGACGCTGAACAGACACTGGATGGAGCGCAGCTGTCTGAACAAGATACAGCTGCGCTCGTCTTATGTAAAATAACGCCGATGGCGTTACACAGTGATGGTGTAATCGAGTGGTTTACTTAATACAGTGAACTAGCACAATAAGATAATAATAAACATAATAATACTTATAATTATTATTATTATTATTATTATTAATATTATTATTATTATTATTATTATTATTATCATCATCATTATTATTACAATACAATATAATAATTTCATATATCCAGATATTTAATTTTCTTCAAGCTGCCCAGCTACGTCAAAGTGATCCCTCTCTCCGGACCAAATGCTAAATACTTACTTGCACATAACATACTTTCATGGATATATAATACAAGTGTCAAAGTTTCATGACACAGCTAAGCTACTTTACACCCGCTGGTATCTGAGGATTAGAATGGCTAACAGTCTTATAGAAACAGATAGGGGTCCATTTCAATCCAATCACCACATAGAGCTCTGCATAATGGAGTGAACACAGACCTATTATCTGCCTGCTCAGCTGAGAGATCCCCTGCTGAGCAGGCAAATGTGAAATATGGAGTGCGCCCATGGAAAAGGGTCCTTAATGTGTACATGATGTTCAAAGCTTTATAACTCTACTACTTTTCTCCTTTAACCACTTGTCATCTGTCCACCGTCATGTGACGGCGGGCGGATAACTTCATTGTCCTGACTGCACGTCATATGACGTGCAGTCATAGAAAGCTGCTAGGGGCGCGCGCGCGCACCCGTCGCATCACTGGGACCCCCATGCGTGTGCCCGGCGGCCGCGATGGCCGCCGGGCACACGTGATTGCCGTGTAACTGAGCTGGGACGTGCAGCTCTGTGTGTAAACACAGAGCTGCACGTCCCTGTCAGGGAGAGAGGAGATCGATTGTGTCCCTTGTACATAGGGACACAATCGGTCACCTCCCCAGCCACCCCCCCTCCCCCCACAGTTAGAACACAAACTAGGAGAAACATTTAACCCCTTCCCCGCCCCCTAGTGGTTAACCCCTTCCCTGCCAGTTGCATTTATACAGTTATCAATGCATATTTATAGCATTGTTCACTGTATAAATGTATATGGTCCCAAAAATGTGTCAAAAGTGTCCGATGTGTCTGCTATAATGTCCCAGTCCCGAGAAAAAATCGCAGAACGTCGCCATTCCTAGTAAAAAAATCAATTAAAAAAAATCATAATTATGTCCCCTATTTTGTAGGCAATATAACTTTTGCGCAAACCAGTCACTATACGGTTATTGCGATTTTATTTTTTACATTTTTTTACCAAAAATATGTAGAAGAATACGTATCGGCAAGGTCACAGTAAAGTCAAAACTCCTGAGCTCCATAATTTTTTTTAATCAAAGTCTCAAAACGTATTAAGGGATTTGGTTTTGCATGATAATCAAGCACATTTTTGATAGAAAAGGTCAGCAACAGTCAGCAAAGACAACCTACATGTTTTTCTTGGTACAGGTTCCCTGCATCTCCCACACCCTGAGTTTGCATGCACATTCCTGGTTAACTAAAAAAAAGTAGAATATTCACTAAGCTAGTTTACCTTTCTTTACCTGTGTTCCTTAAAAGAAATCAAAGCTTGCTAACTAAAAAACTGTATGGCTAATTTATTTACCCACCTAGATAAATAATACACAGTATAAGGACATAAGGATTTAATTTGGTACTACATTATGTGTTATATTATAAGCTGTTTGGACACAAATCTAAAACTCTACATTTGTTTAATGCTATATTGTCTTTTATAGATCAGGTACTACTACATGTTGTTCTTAGGTAGATGGATGTGATAATACAAATAAGAAATATGTTGTAGAAGTTATGGAATAGCAATCAATGTGAAAAATATGTCAGATATTTTATGAAATTGTTTGAAAATGTTTGTGCAGTCTGGATATGCCACATCCCTGTAAGACAAATTAAAAAAGTTTGTTAATGATTTATTAAATCATGTTTACAGGATAAGTTCCCCTTTTTAAATAAATAATTAATGGAAATATTTTGCTGAAAAAAAACAAAATGTGCGTTAACTATTTTTTTTTCTTCTTAGGAGCCTGTAAAACAGGGGTGCCCAACCTTTTGAAGAGCGAGGGCCACTTAACTAACTTGACAACCAGTCGAGGGCCACAATGAGCGGAGTGGGCGGATGACAGGTCACGGCTACTATATAGGCCCTCCGATCCGCCTCCAGACAAAAGGGTACGAACTCCCTTCTGTTTTTCGGATTGGAGGTAGGTGGGCATAAACAGACATCTGTCGCTCTATACAGGTGAATCGAAGGTCCCATTTGGTCGGGCTGATCTTGTGAAAAGGGCCTAAGACTGCTTTCACACTGATGTTCTGTGGTTTGCTCACACCGCGGGTGCAGCATAGTGCACCTGTGTCTATCTTGCGGGTTAGCTAACTTTGCCATAGACTCAGCCTGTGGCAAAAGCCGGCGCTGTAGAGGAAGCATCAGCTTATGGGGCTCTGCTCCGCAGCCGCTTTATTCCTCTACCACCAGCTTCATTCACAACACTGATGCTGTGGTATGGCGGGTCGGCAACATGCGATCTGGGCTTGCCAACCCACCATTCCAGAGCAGGAGGTCGTGGGCCACATCAGAGGGCTCCACGGGCCACATGTGGCCCCCGGGCCACTGGTTGGCCACCCCTGCTGTAAAACATTGCACCCATGATCAGCAGATTGTGGGTGCAATGTCAGGCTCCTCTGCAGTACATCTGATACAGACAAGCGGGTACTTCAGTCCAGGAATCTCAATGGACTAGAAGAGTGTTCACTGGTACCTTCACAGTTCATAGGGAAACATAGAAAATTGACAGCAGAAAAAGACCAAGTACAGTGTACTCCATCGAGTCTGCCCATTTTTTTTTTGTTAACTTTATTGTCTGAGTATAGATCTATGTTTGTCCAAAGCATGTATTCCAAGCATCAACTACCCTTTCAGTAAAATAATACTTTCTAAGATTAGTTTTGAACTTTCCTCCAGTTAGTTTAAAGTCATTTCCCTGTGTTCTTGATTTTGGTTTCATATTGAAAAAAACTGCCCTCCTGAACCCTATTCACCCTATTGATGTATTTAAGGGTTTCAATTGTGTCTCCCTTTTGCCTTCTTTACTCCAAACTGTACATATTACGTTTCTGAAGTTGCTCTCAATATTTTTTTTCCCCAAACCTTTCACCATTTTTTTTCCCTGTCTCAGGACGCATTTTATCAATATCTTTCTGTAAGTGAGGTCTCCAGAACTGGACACCATATTCTAAATGAGATCTCACTAAAGATTTATATAGAGGAATCTGAATCTTCTTCCTTTTCCCACTGCCTGGTCACACTGTTTGCCCATTTTTCAATCATCTGAAATAAGTACCCCCAAATATTTTTCATCTGTAGTGCTGGCCAACACTGTACCCCCAATGTTGTTCTCTCTCAGATGATCTTTTTTCACTAGATGCATTATTTTACATTTAGAAACACTGAACTGCAGTATCCACTGCTTTGACCAATATTCCAGCAATGCCAAATCATGTTCCATGTTACAGACACCTAAAGGGATTATAAACCCTATTACACACCATTGTATCATCAGCAAAAAGACAAACCTTGCCCAACAAACCTTTAGATATATCACTTACATATACAGTAGATTATATAGAACAGGAGCCAGTACATAGCCTTGTGGTACACCA
Organism: Rana kukunoris; assembly: GCA_029574335.1. NCBI lineage: Eukaryota > Metazoa > Chordata > Amphibia > Anura > Ranidae > Rana > Rana kukunoris. The sequence goes on from JAJQKJ010000341.1 coordinate 36,913, forward strand.
TTAATGTCTGGTCTCTGTCTGACTGAACCCTATTTACACTGACTCTCTGGTATCTATAATTTAGCCAACTGCATAATCGCTGAACCACCCAAGGGTTAACTCCTAGCTTGTACAACTTTTATAATAAATCTTTATGTGGAGCTGCATCAAATGCCTTGCTGAAATCAAGATATGCTATGTCCACAGCACCACCCTGGTCGAAAACCATGGTAATATAGTAAAATAATTAAATCAGATTAGTCTGACATGAACTGCCCTCAGTAAAGCCTTGATGCTTTAGGTCCAGCAAGTTCTGTATTTTCCAAGTGACCAATGATCCTTATTTTCAGGAGTGATTCCATTAACTTGACTGCAACTGATGTTAAACTCACTGGCCTGTAATTGCCAGCTTCTACTGTACCTTGCTGCCATTCTTGTGGATAGGTACAATATTAGCTGTCTGCCAGTCATGGAGAACTTCTACTGTTAGAGATTGAATAAAAAGATGCATTAAAGCGGAGTTCCGCCAACATTTTTTAAATAAAAGTCAGCAGCTACAAATATTGCAGCTGCTGACTTTTCACGGACACTTACCAGTCCAGGGCGCGTGGTTTGTGCAAGGCATGAATAGAAAGGCCCTGCTCTAGGAGTTTATAATCTAAGGGGAGGGGGTGAAACAAAAATAATAACTGCTGGGAATTATCTGTTTTAGAGCTGACTGAAGCCGCGTACACACGGCAGAGAAACTCGACGGGCAGAACACATCGTTCCGCCCGTCGAGGTTCTCTGCCGGCCGTCGAAATCCGCGACCCGCCCGTCGGGAATGGCAACCAGCCATTCATCCAGGCGGGCCGTCGAGCAAATAGAGAGCCTGCTCTCTATTCGCTAGACGGGATTCCCGACGGGCAGGGCGAGCCAGCAGCGTACACACTGGTTTCCAGCGAGAACCTCGGTCGTGTGTACGCCGCCTGAGGTAACATTTTAGGTGGAGGCAGGGTAGGCTTCGCTGAATAAAAGAGTTTTTTAGGGACATCTAGGTGTAAAAAGGGTAGGGCCTGGCTGGACATATTGGGGTGGGGAGTTCCAGAGGTTCTGGAACAATCCAGAGGTTGAGCATGGGAGGAGGTAACAAGGGAGCTGGAAATCAGGATGTCTTAAGAGGAGCAGAGTGGACGATTTGGGTGATATCTCAAGATCGAAAGAGGTTAATCCAAATATCTCAAACTAAGGTTTCTTAATGGGAAAGGTTCATTCAGGGTTAGTCTTAGGGCCAAAGCTTTAGTAAATTCCACCCTGTGAGTAACTATCAAGCCCCTTGGCGGTATTCCCGAGTCTGACTCGGGGTAAGATTTCAATACCAAAAGAGGTATCCCCGAGCCAGACTCGGGGCCGCCTCGCAGCATCCACAGGCACAAGTTACTTACCTTGTGCCTGGATCCTGTGATGCATCCCCACTGTGTGAGCGAGCGGCATCCTCGCTCTATTCACACAGTGCCTGTGTGCCGCCGATCTCCGTTCCCTGCGATGTTATGACGCACAGGGGCGGTGTTACGTACCTGGGTGTGAGCCTGAAGCGTGGAGGGAGACCTTCCGTACAACCCCGGCTCAAAGACCACTGGAGTGGAGACAGTGATGGTAAGAGCACGGTGAAGTAAGGGTGTCAGCTCTGGTGTTATCGCTGATGAAGCTGGAACCACTGGACAGGAAGCCAGTGATGCAGGACAGCAGGCTGGAGAATACAGGTGCGGGTCAGCAGAGCAGCCACAGCGGGTCAGCAGAGCAGCAGACGTAGATCAGCGGAGTCAGACAAGCCGGGTCATACACTTGGAGCAATCAGCATAAACAGTAGGTGGAAGAATAGTCAGAGTTCAGGCCGGGTCCAGGCAATGGGTAATCAGGCAGAATACAAGCAGAGTCGACAAGCCGGAGTCAGGATTGGAGAAGGAAACAGAGTCAGGAAGCCGGGTCAGATACTGGAACGGAATGCCTAATGCAATGACAGAACCACGGGGAACGTATGCAGATCAAGCCGCGATGTGCAGCATACTGGCAGTGTCTTTTATAGGCAGCAGGACGCTGCATATGACGTGCACCTAACGTGCGCCTAATGTGCGTGCATGCGCGGAAACGCGCGCAACGGCTGTGTTACATGCACGCACCTAGGTGCGTGCACACCTACGGAAGCGGGCAGAACGTCCCTGACAGTGCCCCCCTCTTAAGGGCAACCTCCGGGTGCCAAAGAGGGCTCTTTTCTGGGGGTGACTGTGGAAAAATGCCTGGATTAAGTCTTAGGCGTGGATGTTCTGTTGGGGCTCCCAAGAGTTCTCCTCTGGGCCGTACCCCTTCCACTTGATCAGGAATTGAAGCTGGTTTCTCCATCTTCTGCAATCCAAAACTGCCTCCAACTCGAACTCCTCATTGCCGTCAATGACTACAGGTTCAGGTGGTCCTGACCCCCTGTCTGGGAAAGGATCAGGTACCGCTTGTTTTAATAAGGACACATGGAATACCGGGTGGACCTTCATTGACCCTGGTAGGGCAAGTTCATAGGAGACCTCATTTAGCTTCCGTTTCACCGGGAAAGGACCGATAAACTTGGGTGCCAGTTTCCTTGTTGGACAAGCCATCTTGAGGTTGGTAGTGAATAACCATGCTTGATTGCCTTGTTGCAGGCTTAGTTCTCCCCTTCTTTTCCTATCAAACATCCTTTTACTGGCTGCTTGCGCTTTGGTCAGAGCTTCTTGTAGAATCTTATTGTTACGAGTAAGAAAATCAACGGTGTCTTGGACTGCTGGGACTGTTGTATCAAGGATAAGGTCGGGTAGAAAGGTCGGGTGGAATCCATAGTTGGCAAAAAACGGAGACTGGCCTGTGGCCGAGTGGTTGGCATTATTAAAAGCAAACTCTGCCAAGGGTAGTAATGCTACCCAGTCGTCCTGAACAAAGGAAGTGAAGCATCAGAGGTATTGTTCAAGGGTTTGGTTCGTCCTCTCAGTTTGCCCATTGGTCTGGGGGTGGTAGGCCGAGGACATGGACAGTTCAATCTTCAGAACCTTGCATAATGCCTTCCAGAAACGAGAGGTGAACTGCACCCCTCTATCTGATACAATGTCTGCGGGGACCCCATGTAACCTTACTATCTCCTTAATAAAAGACCTGGGCGGTCTCCATGGCAGAGGGCGTGCTTTTCAATGGTATGAAGTGGGCCATCTTAGATAGTCGGTCAACCACTACAAAAATGGCTGAGCAACCCTCTGACGGGGGAAAGTTTCACTATGAAGTCCATAGCAATCATTTTCCAAGGACGGTCAGGGATCGGTAAAGGCCTGAGCAAACCCCAGGCCTTGCCTCTGGTGGTCTTGCTACGGGAACAGGTGGCACATGAACTGATATACTCCCTGCAGTCCTTTTCAAGATCCGGCCACCAAAATGTGCGCTGGACCAGTTCTAGAGTCTTGTGTATCCCAAAATGGCCTGCCAAGGGATGGTCATGACACAGATTTAATACTGTAGCTCGGACTTCTTCTGGCACAAAAATGTTGTCGTTCTTCCACAGTAACCCCTCTTTGGGCAAAAGGGTGACTCCAGGGGGCTCAGGCGCACCTACAGAAGCTTGTTTCAGGCTCGACATCAGGCTAGTTTTCAACAGTAAGAAGTTACCTTCCGATAGTATGGTATCTGGTGCTGACACTTCCTTTGGATCATCGAACATGCGGGACAGGGCATCTGGTTTGGTGTTCTTGGAGCCTGGACGGTAAGTAATGTGGAATGAAAACCTAGAGAAAAATAATGCCCATCGTGCCTGGCGTGGTCTCAGACGTTTCGCCGCCCTCAGGTACTCCAGGTTCTTATGATCTGTATAGATGAGTATGGGGTGTGCTGCTCCCTCCAACAGGTACCTCCACTCCTCCAGGGCGAATTTAATAGCCAGGAGCTCCCGGTCCCCCACATTGTAGTTCTTCTCAGATGGGGTGAGCTTACGGGAGAAGAAGGCTATTGGGTGCATCAAGTCCTTAAGACCCTGATGTTGGGAAATGACAGCTCCTACTGCTGTTTCTGAGGCGTCTACCTCAAGTAAATAGGGTAGAGTTGGGTCAGGGTGACTCAGAATGGGGGCAGATGTGAAATGTCCTTTTAGGTTTGTGAAGGCGGCCTGTGCCTCGGGGGTCCAGTGGAACTGGACATGTTGCTTTGTTAGCTGTGTAATCGGGGAAATAATAGCAGAGAACCCCTTAATAAACCTTCGGTAGAAATTGGCAAAGCCCACAAAGCGTTTTGTCTGAAGGTGCGGGCCAGTCCAGGATAGCTGAAACCTTCTGTGGATCCATCTTGAACCCCTCCGTTGAGATCACTAGGCCCAGAAACTGGATGCTCTGTCGTTCAAACTCACATTTTTCTGGTTTTGCATAGAGTCCATGTTGGCGGAGACTACAGAGTACATTTTTGACATGTCTTCGGTGCTGCTCAAGGGAAGAGGAGAAAATTAAAATATCATCCAGATAAACGACTACATAAATGTCTAGACAGTCTCTGAAAATGTCATTCACTAGATGCTGAAATGTTGCAGGGGCATTGCATAGGCCGAAGGGCATCACTAAATATTCATAATGGCCAAACCTAGTACGAAAGGCCGTCTTCCACTCATCCCCTGTGCGGATGCGTACCAGGTTGTATGCCACCCGCAGGTCTAACTTGGTGAATACAGAGGAAGTCCTGAGTCTTTGGAAAAGTTTGGGACCAAGGGCAGAGGGTACCGGTTCTTAACCGTAATCGTATTCAATTCCCTGTAGTCCACACAGGGCCGAAGGGAATGGTCTTTTTTTTCTACAAAAAATATTCCTGCTACTGCTGGGGAGGTAGAAGGGCGGATGAAGCCCCTCTTTAAGTTTTCATCAACGTATTCTTTCAGAGCCTCTAGTTCCCGCTCAGACAAGGGGAAGATCCGTCCAAACGGAATCTCAGCACTAGGTAGACGTTCAATTGGACAATTGTACGGACGGTGGGGGTGGCAGGACTTCAGCCCCTCTCTTGCTAAAAACGTCCAGGAATTTGTGGTATTGTTGGGGTACTGCAGCGCGTACCTCTGGGTCTGGTTCCAGGCATAGTAAGGGACCATTGGTGCTAGGGCACAAGGGCCTGCAGTGCTGCTGGCAGTAGGAAGATTGAAATGTAACTTGTCTGTTTCCCCATTGATCTGGGGATTGTGTGCCTGGAGCCAAGGTAGGCCCAGAATGACTGGAAACATAGGAGAAGCAATGGCATCCAAACGTAAAAGTTCTTTATGACCCATAGAAGTGACGACAGGCAAAAAGGGAGTCTCCTGGGTTACAACTCCGGACTTGATTCGGGACCCATCTGCCAGGAAGATGGAAAGACCCTGAGTTTTGGGTTGAAGTGGGATGTGTTGCCGAACTGCAAAGTCCAGATCAATAAAACAACTACATGCCCCTGAGTCTATTATTGCAGTAACTGGTATGGTTCTTTCTGGTAAATGAAGCAGAATAGGTAAGTCCAGGTGAGTGGCCTTGGTAGGGGTCGGTACAAAACTGGAAGAGGAGGTAGCCAAGGTCTTTCGTAGCTTAACAAGGCAAGTGGAGACGTAGTGGCCGGCCCTTACGCAGTGCATACACAGATAGTTCTGCTGCCGGCGAAGTCGTTCCTTCGCGGATAACGAATGTCTTATTAGTCCAAGCTGCCCGGGTTTGGTGGTAGCAGCAGTCCGTTGAGAAGATGAGGAACTCCCTGAAGCCGTATTAGCACTGGCAGAGTAGGTGGGGACTGGTGTCCGGGGAAGTTGCAGAGTGGTTCTTTCAGTTCTGCGTTCCCGTAGCCGTCGATCTATCTGAATAGACAAGGAGATTAAGGACTCTAAGGCATCAGGAACACCGATCCGGGCCAGTTCATCCTTCAAGCTCTCGGAGAGACCAAGACGGAACCGATGCAGAAGTGCCGCTTCATTCCACTGGGTGTCCGCGCTCCAGCATCTAAAGTCAGTCACATAGTCCTCGACGGTTTGGTGGCCTTGTGGAGGACAGCTTCGGCAGTGGCAGTACGCTGAGGGTCGTCATAGAGCTGGGCCATGGCATCAAAGAAGGATGACAGAGAATCAAGAGCTTCATGACGGGTTTCAAGTAGGTGATGGGCCCAGGCCTGGGGTTCCCCTTGCAGCAAGGCGATAACGAAGTCCACTCTGGTGACTTCAGAAGAGAAGGTCCGAGGTAGCAGCGAAAAGTAAAGTTCACATGCGTTACGGAACGCCCGGAATTCACTTCGGGTCCCAGAAAACTTCTCGGGAAGAGGAACCCTAGGTTCAGGGAATGATATCGCTGGAGATAAGTCTGTATAGTTAGCCTGGGTCTGTGTCTGCTTATCTACCCAGACACGACTATCCTGAAGAGATTTCACAAATTGAGTGAGGGCTGTGAGATGTTGAACGGCATTGTCCATAAGTGAGGTCCCTCCTTCAGGCTCAGACATGGCGGCTTGTTACTGTCACGTACCTGGGTGTGAGCCTGAAGCGTGGAGGGAGACCTCCCGTACAACCCCGGCTCAGAGACCACTGGAGTGGAGACAGTGATGGTAAGAGCACGGTGAAGTAAGGGTGTCAGCTCTGGTGTTATCGCTGATGAAGCTGGAACCACTGGACAGGAAGCCGGTGATGCAGGACAGCAGGCTGGAGAATACAGGTGCGGGTCAGCAGAGCAGCCACAGCGGGGTCAGCAGAGCAGCAGACGTAGATCAGCGGAGTCAGACAAGCCGGGTCATACACTTGGAGCAATCAGCATAAACAGTAGGTGGAAGAATAGTCAGAGTTCAGGCCGGGTCCAGGCAACGGGTAATCAGGCAGAATACAAGCAGAGTCGACAAGCCGGAGTCAGGATTGGAGAAGGAAACAGAGTCAGGAAGCCGGGTCAGATACTGGAACGGAATGCCTAATGCAATGACAGAACCATGGGGAACGTATGCAGATCAAGCCGCGATGTGCAGCATACTGGCAGTGTCTTTTATAGGCAGCAGGACGCTGCGTATGACGTGCACCTAACGTGCGACTAACTTGCGCCTAACGTGTGCGCATGCGCGCAAACGCGAGCAACGGCTGTGTTACATACACGCGCCTAGGTGCGTGCACGCCCACGGAAGCGGGCAGAACGTCCCTGACAGGCGGAGAACGGCGCCAAATTCAAATTACAGATCACAGTACTGTATGTAAAAAATACACACCCCCTTTGTCCCTAGTGGTCTGCCCAGTGCCCTACATGTACTTTTATAAAATAAAAACTGATCTTTCTGCCTGCAAACTAGATTGTTCATAGCAACCAAAAGTGTCCCTTTAGGCTCCTTTCACATGTGCGGACCGTATGTCCGCATTTTCATCCATCCGTTTGCGGATGAAAATGGGACATACATTGGTCCCTATGTAATTGCGGGTGTCAGCGGATAAACATCCGCTGACACCCGTAATTGTCCGCCTCCGCAATGATCCGATTTTTCAGACGGAAGAATACCCTATTTCTCTTCAGTCTGCAGAGCAGATCGGATGAACACGGACACACGGAGACCACCCTGTCATCCGACGGCTCAGCAGGGATTTACGGAGCGATACCCGCTGAGCTTACAGACACACGGAGGTGGATCAATACTGATCCGCCCCGTGTTAAAGGGCCCTTATGTCAAAAGTGATTTTAGAGCAGCTAGAAAACAGTTATAATAAATTATAATCACTTGCAGAATTGAGCGATAGTGATTTGTGGGGAAATTCGTCATAAAAAATTAAAAGTAGTGACAGCGACAATTCTGCAACTAAGCAAATGCCAGTGTTTTTGATTTGATTACAATATTGAATTGGGGGGCGGCTATTCGTTTTTGTCCGCCCCCTCCGGATCGCTCTCAGCCAATGCGCGCGCTCCCCCTGCAGTGCACTTCCTCCTCCTGTGTAAACACAGGAAGGAGGAAGCGACGTGATCTCTCCCTCAGCGTTTTTTTCAACCACCGCTGAGGAGAGATCACAACACAAGTAAGTGTGCACCAACACTACACTACACTACACTTCACATAAACACATTTAACCCCCGCGATCGCCCCCCCCTCCCCCCTGTCACAGTGTCACTGAATGCAGTAATCATACATGTATGATTACTGTATTTAGTGTCAGTGTGACAGGCAGTGTAAAAGTCAATTAGTGTTAGGTTCAGGGTAGCCCTGTACCCCCCCTAATAAAGTTTTAACCCCTTGAACACTGCCCTAGTTAACCCTTTCACTCCCTATTGCCAGCGTCACTAAGCGATCATTTTTCTGATCGTTGTATTAGTGTCGCTGTTCCCGCTAGGTAGCTAATTTTTTTTTTATTGCGATTTTTTTTTACTAAAGACATGTGGCTAAATAAATTTTGGCCTAAATGTTTGACTAAAATTTAGTTTATTGATTTTTCTTATAACAAAAAGAAAAACATATTGTTTTTTTTCAAAAATATCGCTCTATTTTTGTATATAGCGCAAAAAATAAAAATCGCAGAGGCGATCAAATACCACCAAAAGAAAGCTCTATTTGTGGGAAGAAAAGGACGCAACGTCGCACGACCGCGCAATTGTCTGTTAAAGCGACGCAGTGCCGAATCGCAAAAACCCCTTTGGTCATTTAGCAGCATATTGGTCCGGGTCTTAAGTGGTTAAGTGAGTTATTCCTAAGAATTGCAGGCCTACAGTATAAAATGCCAAATTTCCATGCAAAATAATTGTACCGCTTTTGGTACAAAATTCCAGACATAATCATACCACCAGGGAGGTTAAGAGACCAACGTAGGGGATTGTGTGCATTTAAAAGAGGACCCTAGAACTTTATTTTTCTTTTTGTTGTTTTGGGAAAAAGATTCAAAAAGTGTTGTCGGGTTGGACTAAATTTTAAAAGTTTTTTGGCAACCATTGTTTAATTCTCTCCTTCTTAATATATTTGTGTACCCGACTTTTACATTTTTATTTACACTGATCCTGCTTAGCTGTTGATTACTAATATATGGGAGAGGAGTTATCTATTTTTTTTTGTTCCACTTAATTATTATTTTTTTTTGCTAAGTTGCTGCTGCAACAGCTACAATGTATTATTTTTCAAGGCATTTTTTAATAATTTTTCAGGACATATTGTTAGTTTTTTTTAAGAATGCAGATTCAATGCTCCTTGACATAAAGTGAAATGTGTGTGATAAATAGTGTTGAGCGGAATACGCCATATTCGATTTCACGATATTTCACGAATATATAGAAGAATATTCGTGAAATATTCGTTAATATCGAATATTCGTGATATTTAAAAAAATAAATAAAATTGCGAAATTTCGCTAATGCGAATGCGAAATTGATTGCGAAATTCTTGTCTGCCCATGTGCATGTGCGCAAACAACACGCGAAAACGGAGATAATTTCCTGGATTACTAAACTAATATGCACTAAATACTAACTCTACTTACACAAACTTATATGACTAAACTAAAGCTAATTTTTTTTTTTTTTTTTTTACACTGACTGACAAGGACAAAGACGAGGACTACAAATAATAAACTAATATGCACTAAACACTAATGCCGCGTACACACGGTCGTTTTTTGCGATGAAAAAAAAACAACGTTTTCTGTGAAGTAAAAAACAACGTTTTTGAAACGTCACTTTTCAAAGACAATTTTGCATACACCATCGTTTTTTCACAAAAAGCGAGGTTACGTTCACCACTCTTTTCCATTGAAGCTCGCTTCATAACTAGCTTCTGGGCATGCGCGGGTTGAAAAACGTCGTTTTGAACAACGTTTTTGCTACACACGGTGACTTTTTGTGAAACAAAAAACGATGTTTTGAAAAACGACACAAAAAATTCAAGCATGTTGGAATTTTTTTTTGGTCGTTTTTTTTAAGACAAAAAACGACGTTTTGCCCACACACGATCAATTTAAATGACGTTTTTAAAAAACGTCGTTTTTTTTCATCGCAAAAAACGACCGTGTGTACGCGGCATTACTCTACTTACACAAACTTATATGACTAAACTAAAGCTAATTTTTTTTTTTATTCACAAAACACAGAGACTAAACACACACTAAACTAAGCTACAGTACCTTAAAGAAATGTACACTTACACTAACTACACAGAAATCTATCTAACACTAAGCTACACTAACCTGGACAAAACAACACAAATCTGAGCTTTTAGAAAAGCTGTTGGGTCTTTTGCTTTGAAAAAAGCATTTGGTTTTAGAAGCAGGAAACTCAGAACTGAAAGCACTATAGGAAGCACAATGCTAAGCCCTAAGATCGCAATACACAGGAAAAACGCACAGAAACACTCCACTTTCTCTAGCCACCTTGTGAATCTGCACTGAAATACTGCTGGGAGTGATCTTATATAATGGTCGTGCAGGGCAGAGAAAGTATTCGCGAATATTCGTAATACGAATATTCGCATTGCGAATATTCGGCAACAAAAAAGGATTGCCTCAGCTACTCGGCCCAGGGTCTCTAATCATACCAGCAATGCTTTTAGACGTTGATGGAGATCACTAGGATGTGATCTGTTTTAAAAATAAATTTGAAAAAATACAAATATTCGCAATAGCGAATATTCACCGCGATATTTGAGTTATTCGCGAATACTCGAATATGCAATATTCGTAACGAATATTCGCAATGCAAATATTCTTGAGCAACACTAGTGATAAACAATCTGAGTTGAAGCAGTATTAAACCTGTATGTTTTAAAAAAAAATGTATTCTTTTATTTTTATCTTCTTTCTCTTTCCTACTTTCTTTGTTTCATATTCTTATCTTTAATTACTTTAAGTGATGGTACCAGTCCAGTTTTTAGAGTCCAGTAGATCCTATATAATGGTTTTCTGAAACATACAAGTACCATATTTCACAAAGTATCCCTCAGGTCTTATGTCCCATTATAATTCTACAACTCCCAATCTGTCTACTGCTTTAACCTGAGCACCGTGAGCAGGTGTGGTGTACCAAGGGACCTGGCAATAACATGCAGTGTTGACTAACCCTACCTTTAAGGGCTCTAGTGGATATTGGCTTTGGCTCAGACTCTGTACCCTGCGGGGATCCCATTTTACTTGTCGACATTACAACCCTTATAAGTATTTTGCCTTAATGGCCACACCATTGCTCCTGTCTGGCATTCCTCCAATTATTGTACACTGACATTCTCCTTTCTTAATTGTATTAATGAACAACTGTCTGGAGGCCTGCCTTACCAACACCTGAAGAAGCAACAAAAACCAGCACACTATTATCTTGAGACTAAGGGACAATGAATAGACTGTCTTTAATTTTCCTTCACCATGCTCAACAGTGCCGTCTCATGGTCTGATCCAATTTTTGCAAACATCACATAGCATTCCCAAGTTATGGGACTAAAAGTTGCCAGGATCCCACCATCAATGTTGGAGTTTCGCTCCTCTAAGGCAGAGGGGAGATGAAACATTGCAGTACAGGCACTCATGGTTTAGCATACAGAAGGGGGCTGAGGAGGGGGGGTTTATAAGTGTGTGTATTTTGAGATATACACCCGTGGCTCAGTCTATTTGGATTGTGATCTAAGAAGCATGAGGGAACGTAAGGTTTCTCTCTGTAAATGCACCCCCTTTACTTTCTTTGTTTGTGACATCATCTTTTCTGTAACTTTTCCTGTCCTACTTTGTAACTATATCTCATCTGTGTAGACTGACAACACTGTATTTGTATAATCTACGTTATATTTGGTAATCTCTGATTATTTTAATGTTTCTTTTCTGTATAAATAAATTAGATCTTTGTATTTTTAGCACCTTTATAATTCCTTATTAATTGAATGAGTTATAGCTGCAACCACATGGGTTGTGTCTTCTATAGACAAGGTTGTAAGCGGCGTGCTGACGTCATCACTGCATACAGAGTCCTGGATTGAACGGGCTGTGTTAGCCGGCTGGCTACAAATTATCACATGCGATTTTTATATCTTCACATTGTAAGTGCGATTTTACATATTTTTTTTTTACATTAATTTTTTTTTACTGGATTGTGCTATGTCAGCCTTTTTCCTTCCACACTTGGCTGCCCTCATTTCTGACCAGTTGTGAGTGGTGGGAGATCCATCTGACATCTGGGTAACAACATCTTGCTACATAGACCTCTAGGCTGGGTTTGAAAGCCACACGCCAACAGAAGATCTCTGGTTGGGATCTTCCCTTTTGGGAAGAGGCTGCTTTATTGCAAGGTGGAGAATTTCTTTTCTATTCCATCACTGTTCTGTGGTTCCTTTTTTAGTTTGATGTCACTATTATACCTGTGGGAGAGCAGTGTATTTTTTCAACTACCAAATCACGATATGAAGCGTCATTTATTTTGAATTAATTTTTTCATTATTTTATTCAAATAGGGTCACCTATTTGTCTATTTGATTCTAACACATTCACAGTACTAGTATTGCAATTTATGTAGTTGCTGGTATTTGTTTGAAATTATCATATTAGTTGCACAGCTTGTTTGTTCTACAAAGGTTGTAATCACTTATGGTATGTGTCATTAAGCGTATAAGTGATGTAGGTAAAGATCGCCATGTATCCATATCACAGTGATGTCATCACCCGAAGCCAACCCATCCATCAGATCCCAGGTGGAGGCCCCGGCATCTTCAGTAAGAGAATCAGGAAGTGAAGCTTCACAGACTGGTTCCCTACTGTGCCTGCGTGAGTCGCACTGCGGGTTCTGACTGGTCCCTGCTGTCTTCTAGGATCCTGTGTGTCTCCCAGAAGACAGCAGGGGGGCGGAGGAGGAGCTGGACATGGTGAAGATTGCCATGGACACTGCGGTGATCCATCCCTGGAAGTGAGAGCAAATTCCTGTATTAGACAGGTATCTAAGGTGCTCCCCCTCCCCTGAAAGGTGCCAAACGTGTCACCAGACGGGGGGGGGGGGGCAGATAATCAGAAGTTCAACAACCCCCAGGTTTACCCTGCTCGCAAGGAGAGTACCAGAAGACACTGTGAGACACAAATGGAAGGATGGATGAAGTGAAAGGAAAGCCGGATAGCGAGTCAAGGTCAGGGCGGGCAGAAGACAATGTAATCAGGAGAACTAGCCAAGTTGGTACACAAGAGATCAGTTCACGAGAAGTCAGGTTAAGCAGGTTACACAAAGGGCACTCAGGAACAAGTGTTTCTCAAGCAACCAGAAATTGGTCTGAGTGGAATTTAAATAGAGAGGCACATGTGAGGCTGGACAGGAAGTAGCAGGAAGAAAGGATATATTAAGCAACAGGCGAAGCCGGCAACACCCATAGCTGCTGAGTGCAACAAGAGCTGAATACAATCTTGTGGAACCACAGGTGCCAGCCGACCTACAGTTGTGACACAAGTTATCATAATCTTCTAACCAGACACCTCCTAACAGCGGCAAAAACTCTTATCCCATTACACTGGAAAACCACCAGAGTCCTGACCGTCAAGGATTGGCTAGATAGGGTACAATACTTATATAAGATGGAAGAGATTGTGGCAATGAAAAAAGAAAATAGTGACAACTTCAATCTGTCGTGGCAACCCTGGGTACTATTCATATATTCAAGTGAATATCGTTTGCTTTATAATTAAACAGTTATGTAATTTAAAAAAATACAAGAGAGATGCGCCAAACTAAGTGCAGTATGTCGTTTTTAATCAGTAGTAAATTGGTACAATTAAGTAACTACTCACAAACATGGAGTAATATAGGCATTGGTGTGGCTATGAGGCCGGGGTCATCATAAGAGGTTCCTCCGGAAAAGGTTTCTTCGTCCCAGGCTTGTGAGCCGCAAGTGTGGTATAGTGGACACAGGAAACCAGGAAGAGCCGTCTGATGTGGCGTGCGTTCCACCGTGGAGCGCGGCGTATCGTCGTCGCCCCGGAAGTGACGCGAGGGACCCGGCCAGCCAATCGGATTACGCATTTCACAGCGTCAGCTGTTTCGTCAGATCCATGGCGTCCGTATGGAACGGACGTGAGTTATATGAGCAGGATAAACGTTATTGGTTGGAAATGGCACACTAAACAAAAACAAACAAATTGACAACAAATAACAGCTACAGGCCATGGAGAGACATTACTATTAATAAAAAGATTCGATCGCAATTAACAAATAACAGAAAAGAGATGGCAATCCGGAGACATTTGAAAGGGAATAAATAAACAAATATATAAATCCTGACAGTACTGGAAATAGAAAAAATGTAAAATCTCCGTCTGTCATAACACTAAAAATTATTTAAAACTAGATATGTTGGAATATTTAAAAATATATTGAAAATACTATTAAAAATGTAAAATGTAAACTATTATGGCCATTCATAAAAACAACTGTGTATATATTACAAACATGTGTATATATTAAAAATTATATAATACACCAGGAATCAAATATACAAACACATATAAAATATATGTGCATATATATAAGGACTAATTATACACACAGAATTGTTTAGTTTAGAGCATGAGTGTGCATACATGCACACACATACCCACAACTATGTGTATATATAGAGAGAGAGACCTAGATACTATACAGAAATTAGAATAACAACTAATGCTAATAATAATAATAATAAAAACTAATAAACAGCCAGTGTTTGACAACACAGCAACACGTGTATATATATATATATATGTGTACATAAATATCTATCAAACGGTCATTACAAAAGGACAAGATAGGTCAGGACTAGGATTTTTGGATAACTAAATTAAATTATATTGTATTATATTATATTATATTATTGGTCTCAATTTCTTCATTCAATCCATGGGGTGACATCGAATTTAAAGAATAGATCCAGTAGGTTTCTTGTTTGCATAACCGTTGAAACCTTTCCACAGCAGTAGGAGTCTCCGGTATGGCTTCAATTACCCATACCTGCAATAGGGACGTATCCTGATGATGATGTGTAACAAAATGACGTGCTACACTATACTTTGGGTTGGCTGCTTGTACAGCCCGTCTGTGTTCGCCAAATCTTGTGCGAAGGGCTCTAATAGTTCGGCCAATGTATAACAGGCCACAGGGACAGGAAATGCAATAAATAACGTACGTAGTGGAGCAATTATAGAAAGCATTCAGATTATATGTCATTTTGTTGGCTACAAAGTTCTTTTTACCGTGAGGGACATTAAAGCGGATCTCCACCCTAAAGTGAAGATCCGCTGATCGGAACCCTCCCCCCCTCCGGTGTCACAATTGACACCTTTCAGGGGGGAGGGGGGTGCAGATACCTGTCTAAAGACAGGTATCTGCAACCACTTCCGGCCCGCAGTCTCGGGCAAAAGACGGGTTTTTTGGCGACATCCCGTCGCCCCCCCGTTGTGTGCTGGGAACTCTCAGCTCCCAGCACACAGCGGGAGACAATCTCCGGGCGCAGCGCGACTCGCGCATGCGCCGTAGGGAACCGGGCAGTGAAGCCGCAGCGCTTCACTTCCTGGTTCCCTCACCGTGGATGGAGGGGGGAGCAGCAGGGTGACGAGCGATCGCTCATCCTCTGCTGCGGACGCCGCTGGACTCCAGGACAGGTAAGTGTCCTAATATTAAAAGTCAGCAGCTGCAGTATTTGTTGCTGCTGGCTTTTAATATTTTTTTCTAGTGAACCATCCACTTTAACACAGGCTAGGCATTTTGTTTTTTTGCACTGGAACATACCCACTTTATTTTGTTACCATATGGACTTATACTGATTGATGTTTATTTCAACTTTTATTTTTAGACTAGGTTGCTTGCTCAAACTGATTGTGCGCCACAAATTTATTTTTTCCAGTTATGTAATTTATTCCATGATAAATAATTCCAAGGCATACTTTTAAATTTGTCATTATGTTATTTACAGAATGTACGCAAGGACTATGTATGCATATAAGTAAATATAGGTTTGGTACAGAAACCCCCACAACTATTCCCCTCTCTAATTCCTACCCACTACCCTCCCCCATCCCCCTTTTCCATTCTCTATTACTATTCACCTTATAATTGCATATATAAATAAAAATGTCATTGATATCATTATTTTTCTGAATAGGCGTCTGTATATTACTATTCTGTCTACAGACATTGTTTTTCAGTTTTCTTTTTCATGGCAATTTGTGCAACACTGTCATTTGTATGTTTTAACTCTCAATAAAAACCTTTTGATTGTGAAAAAAAAAATCATAATCTTCAGTTTGTCCTGGGGGGGTTGATATACTACATCAATTCTAAGGGAAGATCCCTCGCTGATTGGAAGGCAGAACTACAAGCCATCAGCCGCAAAGGCAGAACTCTGTGAGTGAATGACGCAGCCATGTAGATGGAGCTCCACAGAGTTGTGCTCTTTTCAAATTGTGACATTGGGTTCGGGAGAAGATACCTGTCTTGCTGTCGGGGAAGGGGGGGGGGGTGAGAACAAGAGGAGAGCTGAAGAAATGGGAGCAAGATATCTAGGATTTACAGCATCGCCCCATTAAACCCACCAGTGATATTGTTATGTAAGCATCAAATCACCAAATATACTTATATTGTGCAAAAAACAAACAAACATATAAGTGTCCAATATTTTCCCTGCAACATTTATGCCAGTGCCCCTAAGCTGGTGCAGTCTCTTGTGCCAGTGAACAGCTTCTTATCTAGTGCAAACAATGAAAGTGCGTTGTTCCCCTATTGTTCCCACACTCATCAGAAAATGTAGACTCAATGCCTAGGGCATTATGAGTCAAAAGCGCTTGAAATTCAAGTATTCTTCACGTAAAAAGTATAGGTTACTTATGCGCTACTATGTAAAGATGAGTGAATGTGCTATAAAAAAAAGGGAAGAGAAAAAAAAAATAACAGAAAAAAAGAACTGCTGCATCATTCAACAGTGAAGCCCCTATCACTCAAAATTGCATGCACAAGTATAAGACAATAGTTCACTGTTCATCATAAATCAATAACGTGTATAAAACACTCATGAGGGGAGCGCATGCCCGGGGCTACAGAGATGGCCGCCTGATCCATAAGCTCCGCTCCAGACTGACACAGCAGCGCCCACAGCACGGCGCATGGCATCCCCGGAGGCTCTCACAGCCACAAGATTGTTCCCCACAATACCGGGCACATCTCTGCATGACTCATCCCGCGGTCCGAAAGGATCTGAGGCCACAATTAGAGACGGTTTGAGCGGGGGAAACACCTAAGATGGCCGCCACATCGCTGCCTCAGATGCCAGCTCCTGGTCTGGAAGGAAGATCGGACATCAGGTCAGAGCCACCCCACATCCCACAGCACTTAACCCCAGAGAAACATGGGGATCCTTTACATATCTACACCCCATCCCCAGCCTCCACTGAATCTTTAATAAGAAGGAAAGTGACTGAATTCTCCCCCTCACCACAATACTGCAGCCAGGCAGCTTCCATCATAATGCTCAGCCACAAGACCCTGCTTTCCTAATGGAGGAGTTGTTCCTCAAATTTTCAACCCTGGTGGATAGAGGCCTAACTCAAACTGCATCAAAAATCACAGGGGACTTGAAGGCTGATTTTCACTCCTTGGGCAATAGGATTGAAACGATCAAAAACAAAATGGAGGAAACAATCGCTGCAACGTCCCAGAACTATAGGCACATACACACACTTCAAGACCAACTTGATATGGCAATGTCCCGCATAGATGACCTCGAGAACAGGTCAAGGAGGTAAAATATTAGAATCCGTGGTCTCCCCGAGACCGTTATGAATGTGCCAGTTGGCAGTGCAGGACTTGATCAAAAACCTTCTCCCCAATATCCCGCCTCACCATCAGGTGCAGATTTTCGCGGACCTTTCCCCATCCACCATCCAGAGGAGGAGAACATTGAAACCACTTCTACACGCCCTGACCCAGAAAGCAATGAAATATAAATGGGCCTTTCCCTTTGCAGTCAAGTTCACCGTACACGGTAAACATGCATTCTCCACCCTGCCTGAGGGAGAAAAATTGCTCTTACACCTGAAGCTCATATCGCAGGAAGCTGACATGGACACCTCCACCATGGGGCAGGGATCTAACAAGAGACCAGTGCCTACCAGCCCGCAATCGCCCCTGTGGAACAAGGGCAAGACCAAGAAGGCAAAGGATAACGGCACCACCTGATTCACATATCTTCAGAACCTTTTCTCTCACCTCTCTAGACCTGTTGTTTGGTCCTGGACTATATGACCTTCCTTCCTTACACTGTACCTGGTCCGAAATTCTTAACCTTGAAGACAACCCCCATTACAAGCGCGTATGATTGGCCTACTGCTTGATGTTCCTTTTTCCGGCTTAGAAGATTATCCCAGATAACCTCAAGAACTCTCCTGGACTGTTGCGATCACACCGGTTTTATCCATGGGCTCTTCCAATAATCCCTTGGGGGGATGCGGCCCCAGTCCTGAGGATGAAACATCTCACTGGTAATACGTACCTGTTCCCACATCGTGGCTTTGCAAGACTGCTGGAATCGGGTGGATCAACTGACTGGAGATTTGGCCAATTTTAGGAAACGTTTTCTCCCCATAGTGGCTTTTATTTATTGTTTTTTTTCTCTCTCCCCTACCTACTCATTCTCTCACACGTGGGCCCTGTATTGCCCCCTGCTACGCTAAGAGACGGGGTGGGACCCCCTGGGGGTAGGTTGTGGTCGGCTATCTTACTGCTAAGGACTTTTTTTTCTGCTGTGCACCACCAAGTAAACTACTTTGCACAATGTTTTTGTGATATAGGGCGCTCTGTTCCGGTTTGGAACATCTGCGCCTCCACCCAGCCCCTGGACGCCTGATGGGATCCATGGGCGGGACAGTTTGCTCCCTGTGGGAGGGACTGACTGTTGTTTTTGTGATTGGAGCAAAGGGGCTGTCTCCCCCCCTAGTCTCTACTTTTCTTTTCAGGGAGCGCTTTTTACTTCTTTACTCTTCTGTCTCTCCCTTTCCACCCCTGACCTCTCCCCATTTTCCGCAATTGTGCCTAATACCCATTTTTCTTCCAGACCTCTCAAGCCTTCACCTCATCCTGGGCAACCAAGCCTTGGCCATGACTGCTGCTGTGCCTCCAGAGCCTCCGGCGCCACAGGACTTTCAAAGGTGAGTGAGGGCGGTTCGGTCTGCGGTTCACCCCCTTCTCTCCATGGCTGACACTACTGACACCAAACTCTGCATAGCGTCCCACAATGCCCAAGGCCTCAACTCCCAAATCAAGCGTAGAAAGGTATTCGATCACTATAAATCTCTTAAGCTTGACGTGGTCATGCTACAAGAGACACACTTCCCTGCCCGCTATAGCCCCAAATTCCTCCACTCGCACTTCCCACAATTCTTCTTAGCCAGTGCTGACAACAAAACAAAAGGGGTGGCTATCCTTTTCTCCAAGTCCTGTAATTTTTTTTAAACTTTGGAGGTCTCCAACCCTGCAGGGAGGTTTATCCTGTTGAAAGGCATGTTGGGCGACCAACTATACTTATTAGTGCCTAACAGGGGACAGGCTAAATTTTTTCGCTCCATGCTCTAAACCCTCTCTCCTGAAGGCACCATCATATTTGGGGGGGACTCAAATTCGGCATTCGACCAGGCCACGGATAAGTTGAGGCCTCCGGGGTCTCAACTTACACGCCCTACAAAAGAGAGCCTTAAAATAGTGAAAATTCTACATGGATATGGCCTAGCTGATGCTTGGAGAGAACTCAACCCCTCCAAAAGAGACTACACTCACTTCTCTTATCCCCACAATACATACGCTTGCATAGACCACATCCTCACCCCTTCAACCCTGCTTCCTGCTGTCCTTACTGCCTGTATAAGGGACACAGCTCTATCTTATCATTCCCTGGAAGTGATAACTCTCCTGGCGGGGGCTCCGAGGGGCCTCGACACCACTGGAGACTGAATGAGTCTGTACTCTCAGATCCGATCAGAGTGACTGAGCTTGGAAAAGCCCTGAAAGAATACTTCTCACTTAATAACACTATGGAGGTCACTGCTGAGACACTCTGGGCGGCTCACAAAGCCTTCATCAGAGGAAGACTCATTCAGATCTCCACGCAAATAAATCGGGAGAGGAAGGCGGAAATAACCCGACTCGACAAAGACTATTCTGACCTGATGGCGTTGCACAAGAAGGACCCGATTAAAATCCCCATAAGCCGAATTGACGCTGCTAAATTGGCCCTCAATCTCGCCCTCACGATGAAGTCGATTAGATGGAGAAGACACAAATTCTATGCCCAGGCCTTCAAATTTGGGCCACTTCTGGCGTCTAGACTCAACCCAAAGTCGAGACTCCTCAGTATGCCCAAAATTAAGATTGCGGGTCAACCTCCCACGACTAACCCGGTTAAGATACTGGATGCTTTCCAGGGATTTTACTCACGACTCTATGATTCCACTGATCAAACCAGGGCTGACTTAACCTCACAGTTTTTGGAGGGACTTCCCATTCCGACCCTGTCCACTGCCTGAAAAGACAGAATGGATTCCCCGATCACAAAGGAGGACGTGATGGACATAGTAAAGGGTCTCCGTAAAGGATCAGCCACGGGTCCGGACGGTCTATCCATTCCTTATTACAAATCCTTTTCAGACATCCTGACGCCTCATCTGACCAGATTCTTTAATTCTAAAGCCATTGGAGACCCCTTTGACTCCCATATCAACACGGCTTTTTTTACGGTGATTCCCAAACCAGACAGAAATCATGAAGATGTCAGCAACTACTGCCCAATCTCCCTAATTAACAATGATCTAAAAATCTTTCCAAAAGTTTTGGCGAACAGACTGGCGGGGTTTATTGGACAATATGTAAACAAAGACCAAGTAGGATTTATACCCGGCAGACAAGGCCCAGACCAAATTTGACGTGCTATAAACCTGATTTCGATTCTACAAACCAACTGGACAGGAGGGGCTGCTCAACAAGGATTTATACTGTCATTGGACCTGCAGAAGGCCTTTAATTCTGTTCATTGGTCCTATTTTTTTTTTACTATATTGGAGCGCTGGGGCTTTGGGGCCCGATTTCTAGGTCTCATAAGGGCTCTCTACTCGAACCCCAAAGCACTCATTAAGATAAGAGGACATTATTCCAAGCCCATTGAAATCAAACGAGGAACTAGGCAAGGGTGTCCGTAATCCCCTCTAGTCTTCGCAATAGCAATTGAGACCCTAGCAATTGCTATACGCCACAACCCTGGTATTAAGGGTGTCACTTGCGGAGAACGGACCAACAAATGTGGCCTCTTCGCTGACGACATATTGCTGTTCCTGACCTCCCCCTTCACCTCTCTCCCCAATCTATGCCGCACGCTTGACACCTTCGCTAAAATATCAGGACTGACGGTAAACTATTCCAAATCTCAAGCCCTCAACATCTCTCTCCCCTCTCAGACAATTGCAGCACTGAAACAGTCCTTCAGTTTTGTTTGGAACGACACCTCTATACAATATCTGGGCATAGCCTTGACGGCTAAAACAGAGACTCTATATGACCTTAACTACCCCCCACTCTATAAGAAGCTGGAGACAGATCTTTGTCTCTGGTCCAAACACAGCCTCTCTTGGCTAGGGAGGATCAACTCAGTCAAGATGACCTTGCTCCCGGGAATATTATATTTCTTTCGCTCCCTCCCTATCCCGCTCAGAAGAATTCACCTAAGATCTTTACAGAGTAAAATATTGAAGTTCACCTGGGGAACATCGGGTGCCGCATCCCACAGAGACACTGTTTCGCCACAGAAATAAAGGAGGACTGGGCCTGCCCAATCTCTATAAATACTATCTGTCAGCTAGATTGGCACAACTTTCCACTCTGTACTCACGATATGAGAAGCCTGATTGGGCTAGCATTGAACGACAAGCCGCCCCCACCTTTACCCTAGATTATCTGCTCTGGTCCCCACCCAAATCCCGCCCACCCATTCTCTCCCTGGTGTTATCTCACTCACTCGCGCTATGGGACACCCTCAGACACAATCCATCGCTGGTATCCGCTGAACGCCCCCTTGCACACATTTTCCACAACCCGGGTTTACAGATTACTGATTTCAAGTGGTGCTTGAATAAGGGGCTTTTCAGAATAGGACAGTATTTCACCTTTTGTGGTCCCATTTGCCTTAACTTCTGCATTAAAACTCTAGAAATCCCAGAATCCGAGAAGTTCCGATATAGACAAATCTCCCATTTTCTACACAGTATATGGAGGAACAAGCCCCTACCTCCCATATTCACTTCTTATGAGATAAGGTGAGGTCAAGCCATGGAGCAGAGGAGGGGCATATCAGTGATCTACTCTGCCCTCACTCACCCCACAGATAAAAAATGCCTTACATGAAGGCTTGGGAAGCTGACTTCCTACACAGCTTAGACTTGGAGACCTGGCATACGGCTTTCACTAAATCCTTTAAGAAAATCCAGAATGTCACCCTGGTGAAGGCTAGCATAAAGGATATCACCAGATGGTACCTTACTCCCTCTAGACTGGCAGCCATTTTCCCTAATGCAGATTAGAGGCTGTCAGCTAAGGGGCACCATGGCTCACATTTGGTGGGAATGCCCCAGAATCCGTACTTTCTGGAGGCTCATTTTTAACATGATCCACAAAGTGACTGGTTGCCAGGTTCCGAGGACTCCTGAAGTCGCTCTGTTGAATGCTCCTATCCCAGAGCTTTCCAAGACCACACAACGGCTAATCCACTTTATCTTCCTGGGCTCCAAGATCTCAATTGCCAAATCCTGGAAGCAACCAAAACTGTCCTTGACTGCTGTCAAACGGAAAATATTGTGGATTATGACACAAGAAAAGATGTCCAGCATCCTTAATATTCCATAAGGTTTGTAATCCCTGGGCGGACTATGTGGGTATCTCCCTGATCCCAGGTGTCTGCAAAATTGTCCCATAGAAATTGGCTAGTCGATGGGCACATTGCCTCCCTTTACTCCCTCACCCCTTCCCACCCTCCTTATCCCTTTCTTTTTATACTATCTATTCCCTTCCAACTTTTCATGTTTAGTTCTGTGTCAAGGGTGGATCAGTTAAGATTTTTGGCGTACCAACGGGTCCATGGGAGCCAGTGTGCATGGATTTTAGAATGGGATGGTTGTCCCTTTGACAGAATCAGTTCATATGTGCAGTGGGAGTGAACTAATGCTATAACTTCTGTAGCAGATGGCGTTACATTAGTTTTCCAGCGCCTGGCCACGAGTAGTCTGGTCGCTAGAAGTATGTGTGTAACAATGAGGCGGAAAGATACCGGCAGTAAGTCAATGTCTACATTTAGTATAGCTAGTTGTGGAGTGAGAGTGAATTGGATGTGGCACACATCCCGTACAAGACTCTCGATCTTTGTCCATAATTCAAACAGGGTAGGGCATGACCAAAAAACATGGAAAATAGTGCCAATTTCGTTACAATTCCTCCAGCAAGTGGGAGATGTATGTGGCTGGAATTTGGCCAATATTTGAGGTGTCAGATAACATCTAAGGTGCAATTTGTGGGTTAATTCCCATAAGGAAGTGCATCTGGTGGACTTATAGATTGATTTCAAGGCTGTCTGCCATTGACGATCAGACAGCGTTAGGTTCAGATCTCTCTCCCAATCAGTATGGGGTTTTGACTTGTGGAAAACATTTTTCTCTTGCAGTGTGGAGTATATGAGGGATGTACCCTTAGTGGGGGAGACATCTGAGAAGAAGAAGTTCCATAGCTTGAGCGGCAATTCTCCCTCTAGACGGGGGTATGCTGATAGGCACCTTTGGATTCTAAAGAAAGTGAAGAAATCTGTGGCGGGTGCGTGAAATGTCGTTTGGATGTGGTCGAAGGACTTATTCAATAACTTGGATCTAAGGTCAGCAGTGTCGTTCGTCTGGGTAAGTATCCAATCCGGTATAACCAGATCAGGCGATAACAATTGGAGGGTACGCACCGATACGTGTATAGGTTTGGTAAGGGTATCGGACCATGTCTTACAAAGCAGTGCTCTCCAAGCTTGCACCGATGCTCGGATGGTTGGAGACTGCAAGTGTAGGCGATGGTGGGTGATTGCAGTGCTGAACAGCCAGTCCCTAAGGTTGTGTCCTGGAGTCAAAGTGTTTTCAATGTCTCCCCAAAGCGTGGTGGGGTGGTCAGTAACCCAGTCTGCCAGTTGAGTCAAGATAGTTGCGAGATAGTAGTCTTTGGTATCTACATATCCCATTCCCCCTGCCAGCTTGTGTTTGATGGTTTTAGTGTGGCTACATCTAGGGCGTTTGCCTTGCCATATGAATTGTTGGATAATGGATTGGAGTGAGGTGAGGTATGATGTGGAAAGTGGTATGGGGAGCGTGCGGAACAAATAGAGTAATCGGGGGAGAACCAGCATCTTGAAAGCCGCCAGTCTCCCGGCCCAGGAAAATTCGAATTTGGAAAGTTTGGCAGTTTCTCTGGTCAACATGTGTCTAGCCTCAACGTAGTTGGCACTAAAAAGGGTCTTGGTGCATTTGGTGAGTGTAATTCCCAGATACGTTATACCTTTCTCTGCCCACTGATAAGGGTATATGTTCCGCAATAAGTTGCTAGTGGCGGCATCCAGTCCCAATTCTAAAACGTGAGATTTAGCCTCGTTAACTTTATAATACGAGATAGCGCTGAACTTTTGTAACATGGCCTGTATCGAAGCCAGGGAAGACACAGGGTTGGTGACCATTAATATGACGTCATCGGCAAATAGATTTATCTTATGATCTAGTGTTCCTATTTTGAAACCCGAGATAGACAAATCAGATCTGATACGTTCTGCAAGGGGTTCCATTACCAGATTGAAGATAAGGGGCGAAAGGGGGCAGCCTTGACGGGTGCCATTGGTTATTGGGAACGGCGTGGACAGCATTTCGGATGTGTACACCTGAGCAGAGGGGCTAGAGTACAAGGCCATGATTGCGGAAAAGATATGGCCCCAGAGACCAAACTTCTGAAGTGTGGCCCGTAGGTATGATCAATTGACACGATCAAACGCCTTCTCTGCATCTAGAGACAGAAGCAGAGAAGGCGTTCTGGTGGAGTCAGCATAATGGATAATGTCTATGATTCGTCGTGTGGCGTCGTATGTTTGTCTACCTCTGGTAAATCCTGATTGATCAGGGTGGATCAATAACGGCATTATTTTCATTAGTCTCGTTGCTATAAGCTTGGCATAAATTTTAGTGTCAATATTAAGGAGGGATATAGGTCTAAAATTTTGAGGAGAGGTGGGCTCCTTCCCTGGCTTCGGTAGGGTAATAATTAAAGCATTCAGCATTTCATGTGGGAGAGAAGAGGAGGAGGCAGCGTCATTGCAAACATGTGATAGAAATGGAGCTAGAAGAGTGCGAAATTGCTTGTAATACTCCCCAGTGAGGCCATCAGGGCCCGGGGATTTGTTGGATGGGAGGTTAGCTATCACATCAAGGATTTCAAGCGGGGTGAAGGGCGCATTAAGTACTTTTAACTGGTCAGGAGATACCTCAGGCAGGTTGATGTCCTGCAGGAAGTTAGATATTTCCTCATCTGACGGCTGTGTAGTGTTGGGGTCATCTTTCAGATTGTAAGGCGTTTTGTAATAATGACTAAATGCATCTGCTATTTTTTGTGGGTCAACCAGTTTAAGTTTAGAGGAGGGATGATAAAGATGGGAGATTTTGGATTTAATGCGATGGCCTTTAATTCTAAGGGCCATTGCTTTCCCCGCCTTATTTCCTGTAGAGTAGTAAGTAGCTTTGAAGCGTTTTTGTGCTCTGTCATAGGAGTCTAGCAATAGGTTTCTGAGTTCCTCTCTAAGAAGTACTAGTCTATCTTTAAGCTTGGGGTCAGGGGATTTTTGGTTTTGTTCTTCAATCGTTTTAATTTGGGAGGTGAGAGTGGTAAGACGCTGTGATCTCCTCCTCTTTTCTCTGGCACCTATTTGGATAAGAAGGCCTCTAACAAATGCCTTATGGGCAGTCCAGAGTACATTGGCACTTGACACAGATCCTTGGTTTGTGGCGAAGAATTCTTCCAGGTGTTTGCGAATGTAGGCAGAGTGATCAGGTGACTGAAGGATCGAGGCATTCGCCCTCCAGATTGACGTACGATGGGAATTAGGTAAGGCTTCGAGAACCATGGAGACGGGCGCGTGGTCTGACCACGTTATCGTATCAATAGCCAAGGCAGAGATTTTGGGCAAAGTCCACTTGTCGACCAGGAAGTAATCGATCCTGGTATAGGAGTTGTGTCGGTGTGAAAAGAATGAGTAATCACGTTCTGTGGTGTGGTGACACCTCCACACATCGTATAGATCGTGGGTTCTAAGAAAACGTCCCATAGGTGAGGCAAGTCTGGTTTTATAGGAGGACGTGTCTAGGGAGTTGTCTGGGGCTAAGTTAAAGTCTCCACCCAGGATGAAATTGCCTTGGCGAAATTTGTGAAGCTTGGACAATAGTTTACGGAGGAACCGGATTTGTCTGGTATTCGGTACATACACATTGACCACGGTGTATCTAACATTGTCGATGGAACAGTCAAGAGCCAGGTACCTACCATCTGCATCAATTATGCTGTCATGGAGGACAAAGTTAACTGTACTGTATTCCTAACCGCTATAAGCACTCCATTTTTCTTGGTTGGGCCAGGGGCCTGGAAGACGTGGTTAAAATGCTTATTAGTGCAAGTTGGTTCTTCCGATTTTTTGAAATGCGTTTCCTGGACGAACAGAATGTCACAGTGGGATTGCAGGGCTGTACGCCACAGGGAGGCTCTTTTTGCTGGATGGTTTAGCCCTTTGGCATTAAGCGATAGAAATTTTGGCATCTTAAAAGTGTGTGTAGATATGCACCAGGTATAAACGGTACTTACAGTTAAGCTGGAGTGTACTCTTGGTTCAAGGGAGCACGGTCACTATGTCTCGTCTGGAGCTTGCTCTCAGGGCGGGGGGGGGGGGAGACGGTGACAAGGAAAACTATAAAACAAAAAAGGTAATGAGAGGGAGAAAAGAACAAACAAGAAAAACAGCACACAGACAGTAGTCAATGAACTATGTGACTACTGTGGTTCGTCGGGGAACAAGTTCGTGGAACAGTTAGTACCGAGCAAGGCATCCGGCCGGAGGTTGCTACTGAATACTTGTGAGGTCCCGCTAGACCTGTAAAGGAGGGTGTCAATGGAGACCACCAGGACGGGAACCATCCGGGGGATGGGTAAAATTCTTACGGTTGGGTGGCGCAGTTTGATTTGCGTCTGGGATGATACCCCATTTGGCAAGTAGGTGGAGGCCTTCTTCTACTGTGGAGATGAAGTGTTTGATCCCATTCCGGGTGATTATGATTTTAGTGGGGAAGCCCCACTGATAGGGAATTCTGTGATTATTGAGTGGTTTCGTTATGGTGTTGAGTTGTCTCCTTAGTTGACGGGTATGTTGAGAAAGGTCAGCATACAGTTGGAGGTTAGCGAACGGGGCTGGGAGCTGCCCAAGTTGTCTTTATTTGAATAGTAGTTGATCTTTGGCATGGAAAAATGTACCCTCATGAGGACATCCCGTGGTACCTCTGCCGGGAGGTGTGAGGGTTTAGGGAGACGATGGATCCGGTCTATGATCGTTTCCATGGGGGTGAGATCAGGTAACACAGTGGAGATCAGTTGTCTAGCATACGTATTAAGGTCTTGTGGTAGGACGGTTTCAGGGACCCCCCTAATTTTCACGTTATTGCGGCGGGACCTATCTTCGAGGTCTGCCATCTTAGCTCTCAGCCATTGTTGTTCCTCTATTGAGTGATCGTGGCCATCAACCAGGTCATTCACTGTTTCAGTCATTCTACTCATTTGTGTCTCCACACGGAGCACTTTCTGATCCACACACTGCAGTTGTGAGGAGAATCTGCTAAACATATTGAGGATGTCATTGTGGAGGGAGCTTTGAAGGGAAACCAGCATCTCCTTCATGGTCGTGTCTAGTACAGGCTGGTCACTGGTGGGGAAGGCTGCAATGGAGGATGTAAGCTCTGAGGAGGGATCAGGCACAGGGCTCACCTTGTCATCCGCGGAGCTGGCATCTAATCTCATCCGAGATTTAGCGGGGCTGTTACTAGCCGATGAGGAGCGGGAGGAAGGTGTGTCTTCCTGGGGGTGAGGATGGGGTGACACATCTCCGCCGTCGACGTCCGGGAGGTCTGAGTAAGCCGCAGACGCTCCGTGTGCAGCCGTGCGGGCGCCTTCTTGGGATGTCGGCGCGAGGAAAAAGTCAGTCAGCTTCTTAGGCTGACGGTATTCTTTTCGCTTACGGCTCAAGCCTGACATTCTGGGTGGTAGGAGCAGCAGTCTGGTGGTGTTTGCAGGCTCTGTAGTCCGTCAGGCTAGCGGGGATGCTGAGGTATTGATCCGGTCGGTGCGGGAGTAGTGAATCACACGTCCATCTTGCTCGGCGGTTGGCCACGCCCCCCCACAGATGATTTTTGAGGATCTACTGCTTTCTTACCGAAGAGGGTAATTCCCTCATATACCCATGTCATCAATGAGATTTACCTCCCCTTCCCCATCGGGATTACCTAGATCAGGGTTGGGGCCTGGGCCTGATGGGGGGGCCACGCCTCTGGCACAGCATGATCCCTTATGGGGTGCCAGAGGTGGTGGGGTCCCTTGATGCTCCATGGACCTGACCTGGTTTCTACAAGAGACTATCCTCTCATTATTAAGCCCCTCTGTTTGTTTTTCAAACTTGTTATATAAAAGCATCAGTTGGTACGGTTACCATTGCCTTTTCAGGTTGTAACATTCATCTCTCTAGGTTACGTTTTTGAAATCTTCTCGGGTAGTTTCCCCCATGTTTGACACGTTATATGTTTTCGATGTATGTAGTGTACGTGCATATCAATCTCAATAAAAATGTATTGGAAAAAAAAAACACTCATGAGTTCCTCCAATAAATGTGTAAAGACAAATGTTGTATGCTAATGCATGTATATAAACAGACATAACAATTATACAAAATTACAAAAATTATATTGTATATACAAGTTCACTTCAAAGAAAATGATTCCAATAGTGAAAAGAAAAATATTGTGAAATCCATCCATATATAGACAGCAATGTGTCAAAGAACTATCAACCAGCACCTATAGGGGAAATGCTTGTTCACCTCACTGCTTGACCCAATGTTAGTCATGCTTGTAACTGTCAGCCTTGCAATGCCTTATGGGACTTGGAGTTCTGCAACAGCTGAAGGGCACCCATGCCTTATGGGAAAGAGAACTTCTATAGGTAAACACAGAAGCTGTGTCTGACCACCTGTGTTAGGGGTAAGTGTGACATGAGGATCTCAATATGGGGAGGAGGGGGGTGGATGATGAGAGAGAAGTAGGGATGTGGACTTGGTGCTATGATACATGCTTTTTAAAGTATTTTGATATTTTGATGACTTTTTTACATTTCTTTTGATAAATAATATATGATTCGATAGCTTCTAGTTGGTGTGTCCTTCCACATTTCTTTCTTTATTTACGTTGGCTTATTCTGTACCACCTCTGGTGCCTGAAGTGTCAAAATGTTTTTATATCCTCATTGTGAATGGAAAATGTTTACCTATATCTTTATAGTTGTTTATACTAGCATACTTCTCCAAGTGGCAGACTGAGATGTCCAGCTGATGTAAAAGTTTATCACCATACATAAGCATAAACACAACAAACACTTTTGCTGTAAACAGCAAGCTTTATGTCTTGCATGAATAAGTAGCATGCTGACATATGCTGTGTTCTTGTTCCCAAATTATTTTACGTTATGAGTCTGGAGTAAAGACCTGGCTATTGCAAGAAAAGAGATTCAAGCAGATTTTATAAATACAGGATAAGTGCCATCCTAAAATTATCAAAACAAAATTTTTTTTTGAGAGAAATGGATTTTCTTGGCACCAATCATGGACATCAGATACAACATTAGTTAAAGTCATACACATGTTTTAATTCAAACAGCAATTAAAAAGTCCTGCACTCAAAGTATCATAATTGTAAATACTCCAAGCTGATTTGTCAGCAAATAGTCCAAATTCTTTTCAAAATTAGCATTGACATCTACACCACTTATTTAGTAAAATTATGAATATATATATATATATATATATATATATATATATATATATATATATATATATATATATATATATATATATATTTGTCTTACTGAAATACTAAAGCATTTCTTTGTTTAGGATAGAGCAGTGATTGGTTGCAAGTTTACTCTGTATTTTTCAATTTTTTTGGGCTGTTTGAGTCCCATTGGAAGGATTTGCCTTCAGTTCCTGTTGTCTTTCCCATCACTTTCTGTCCCGGTGGCATTGGTTACCAGGACAAACATAGAGGGTAAATCTATCCAGAAGGGTCACAACAACCTGAGAGTGGTTTGCCAATTCCACTTGCTATATAAAAAAAAATATGGCTTTAGATAAACCTTGACTGGCATTAATATGTTGATGTCATGGTTCAACAAAGATTGGTAAAAGAGTAGCAAAGTAAAAATAAACCACAGCAGAGTCTTCTTAGGACCAGATCACACCGCAATTTCTAATTTCTGCATTCTATATGTGTTTATTCATGCCTGTTTTTGATGCATTATTTATGTGTTCCTTCCCTTTATGTATTTTTTATGTGTTTTTTTCCTCCTCATTTTTTTCTTCATCTCAATTCAAGACATGTGCGTTCCAATGTGTTTTTCTGCATTCTAGATGCATTCCAATAGAAAAAAAAAAGCATCATGTTCTACAATTGTTGACAGCACTGGAATGCACTGCAATGGTGTGAACTAGGGCCATTGTAATACATGTAATACACTGTACATGCATTTTGTTTTGGTCAAATAACTGTTTATTCAAGACATTGTCAGAGTATAACATAAAAAAGACATTGTGCATGCATTTTTGATGCCCATTAAAACTCACTGGAATGGTGTAAACTGGCTCTTAACCAGGCAATGTTGACAATTTTTATTAACAATTCAGCAAATAAAGGATGTATACTTATTGTATTTATCGGCATATAACTTGCACCGGCGTATAACGGGCACCCTAATTTTAAGGGGGAAGTTTCAGGAAAAAAAACTTTCAACAGCCCAGATCCCAGCACATTAACACAGAGATCCCAGCACATTAAAGGGGTGGTTCCCCTAAAAAGAAACTTTTAACATTGCCTGTCTCTTCTTAATAAGATGTAGAATCGGCTGGTAGTTTAAAAAAAAAAAGTCCGTACATACCATTTTCTGCATGTAGTCTCACCGCCGCTTCCGGGTATGATGTGTGGGGACAGGCATCCGATCGACGCATACAGCGCGTCACGAGATGCCGAAAGTAGCCGAACGTTGGTGCGGCTCTATACGGCGCATGCGCACCAACGTTCGGCTTCTTTCGGCATCTCGTGACGCGCTGTATGCGTTGATCGGATGCCTGTCATTTAAGTAGGCACGCCCATCCCCGACCGCCAGACCCGGAAGCGGCGGTGAGACTACATGCCGAAAATGGTATGTACGGACTTTTTTTTTTTAAACTACCAGCCGATTCTACATCTTATTAAGAAAAGACAGGCAATGTTAAAAGTTTCTTTTTAGGGGAACCTCCCCTTTAACACAGAGATCCCAGCACATTAACACAGAGATCCCAGCACATTTCACAGATCCCAGCACATTTAACAGATCCCAGCACATTTAACAGATCTCAGCACATTTAACAGATCTCAGCACATTTCACAGATCCCAGCACATTTCACAGATCCCAGCACATTTCACAGATCTCAGCACATTTCACAGATCTCAGCACATTTCACAGATCCCAGCACATTTCCCAGATCTTAGCACATTAACACAGAGTTCCCATCACATTTCGTAGCCCCCCCTACACTACACAGCATTTTCCCCCTGCACAGTACACAGTAGTGATGAGCGGAATACGCCATATTAGATTTTGCGATATTTCACAAATATTTCGAAGAATATTCGCGAATATTCGTTAATATCGAATATTCGTGATATTTTATAAAAAAAAAAAAATTGCGAAATTTCACCAATGCGAAATTTCGCTAATGCGAAATTTCGCTATTTTTTTTGGGATAAAATATCACGAATATTCGATATATTTTATAAAAAAAAAAATTGCGAAATTTCGCTAATGCGAATTTTCGCTAGTGCGAATGCGAAATTGATTGCGAAATTGATTCCGAAATTTGAAAAAATACGAATATTCGAAATAGTGAATATTCGCCGCGATATTCGAGTTATTCGCGAATACTCGAATATGCAATATTCGTAGCGAATATTCGCAATGCGAATATTCGTGAGCAACACTAGTACACAGCTCCTTTACATTACACAGTCCCCTTGCACTCCCAGGAGACTGTCAGCGTACTTACTGTAAAGTTTAAAAACAAGCACTGCCAGTCCCTTCTCATAATACTGTGTTCCCTCGGTTGGTCACATGATCGCTCTTCTCTGATGTTTTCATGTGACCTCTCCTCCTCCAATCTGAAGCTACAATCGGAGGGGGAGGAGGAGCAGGAAGAGGAGAGCGGCCAGAAACAGGGTGAATGAAGTGTTATAGTAAGTGTCCTAGCCCGGAAATAACTTAAACGATTTATGTAAAGGGACTCCCCATGATTTATTTCATCTTTTTAGTATGCCGGAGGGCTGTCCCAGGACCAGGAGAGGTGGGACGGCTGGCATGACACCTCTGCCCAATCCCTGCCCCCCCATTAGTATAAGACAATGATATCCGCGTATAACGTGCACCCACGATTTCCCCCTGATTTTAAGGTGGAAAAAGTGCGTGTTATACGCCGATAAATACGGTACTTAAATGATAATGGGAAAAGCCATACAAATCATGCATTTACAGTATGCTCCTATGAAATCAGAACTGTTGGTTAATAACACAAATACAGATTAACAATATAGATTACATACTTCAATGCAATGAATAGTGCAGCATATTGAATCCATAACTGTTGCCTACTTTAGAGTAGGGGTTTGGGAACACTGATAAAGTTAGAGCAGACTGGTTATGGTGAGATTGTTCTAAATGAACCAAGAGGCTTAACACTTAACCAGTGCAATACATGCCAGAGCCGTGTAAAAGATTTTTTAGGTCACTTCTGTTTTTGAAGGTGATGCTGTACTTTGCAGTGTTTTTTTTTTTTTTTTTAAAGGACAGGTTATTTGTATTCTTTAAAGCTCATCTTACCATCACCTGTCAGGAAAAATGTATACTACTTTCCAGTCCCTTCTATCCACGCACACACACCTCTCCTCTGCCTTTTAACTAATCTATGGCATAAAAAAAAAAAAAATTAAATAAACCCCTCCTAAGTACCTCATTTACTCATCTAAATTTGTGGTCACTATGGGGGTGATTTACTATTGCAGCTGCGCTGCGCCGGTACATGCCTTAATACGTGCGCTGGATGAAGCCCTAATTAGGCGCATGAACCGGCCGCAGCAGCAGCGCGATGTGATTGATAAGTAAAGCCGCCGCCGAACTCCCTGTATAAGTCTATGGGGGAAATCTTAATTGTGAATTTTAAAGGCTAATCTGCAAGTTTTGTCCTAAAAAGTGTTTGGGGACCTCAGTCCAATTGAATTGCCCGCTTTCTGGAACATGTGACCACGCCCCCCTCTGACGCACAGGCACCACACGGGGACTTTCCTAAGAGCTTGTCCGTGGCGTCAGAGGGGGGGCGTGGTCCGGCAGACAGCGGGGATTTCAATTGGAAGCGGCGGCTCCGACGAAGAAGAACAAGAAGAAGATGCGGACGAGAAGGACAGCGGAATGAGAAGAAGATGGAAGAACACGCCGGGCAAGATGCGGGAATAGAAGACCCAAGACAGAAGCAGAGGAAGAAGAAGAAGAAGGAGGAAGAAACCCGAAGGAAAGAAGAAAGAAGATAATAAAGGACTTGTCAAAAACCGTCTCTTGTCGTTTTTAACCCTTGAAAAAAATTTTCTCGTGAAATGGTAGAGGTACAAGGTACCCCATTACCATTTCACACAGGGGGGGGGCCGGGATCTGGGGGGCCCCTTTGTTAAAGGGGTCTTCCAGATTTCGATAAGCCTCCTGCCCGCAGACCCCCACAACCACCGGGCAAGGGTTGTGGGGAAGAGACCCTTGTCCTCATCAACATGGGGACAAGGTGTTTTGGGGGGCACCCCAAAACACCCTCCCAATGTTGAGGGCATGTGGCCTGGTTCGGTTCAGGAGAGGGGGGGGCGCGCTCTGTCCCCCCCTCTTTTCTGCGGCCGGCCAGGTCAACGTGCTCGGATAAGGGGTCTGGTGTGGATTTTGGGGGGGACTCCACGCCATTTTTTTTTAAATTTGGGGTGGAGTTCCCCTTAAATTCCACACCAGACCTGAAGGGTCTGGTTATGGATATTTGTGGGGAACCCCACGTCATTTTTTTTTAAATTGACGGTGAGGTTCCCCTTAATATCCATACCAGACCTAAAGGGTCTGGTTATTGAATTTGGGGGGACCCCCACGCTTTTTTTGTTCGGGTTTTTTAAGAATGAATTCTCCTGCAATTGCCGGGAGCTGACAATTCATTATAGCCGCGAGTCAGTTTTAAACGGCTTTTTTTTTCAGAATGTCATTTTGTGCAAAGACATATTTCTAACCACAGGAAAAGTGCGCTTTTTCACCTGCTGACATTCCCCCCCCCCCCCCATGGTACGAATTTTAAAATAATTATTCAAATGACGTGGGGTTCTATCCAAATTCCATTACAGGCCCTTCAGGTCTGATATGAATATTAAGGGGAACCCCGCCGTCAATTTAAAAAAAAAATGACGTGGGGTTCCCCCCAAATATCCATAACCAGACCCTTCAGGTCTGGTGTGGAATTTAAGGGGAACTCCACCCCAAATTTAAAAAAAAATGGCGTGGAGTCCCCCCTAAAATCCACACCAGACCCCTTATCCGAGCACGTTGACCTGGCCGGCCGCAGAAAAGAGGGGGGGACAGAGCGCGGCCCCCCCTCTCCTGAACCGCACCAGGCCACATGCCCTCAACATTGGGAGGGTGTTTTGGGGTGCCCCCCAAAACACCTTGTCCCCATGTTGATGAGGACAAGGGTCTCTTCCCCACAACCCTTGCCCGGTGGTTGTGGGGGTCTGCGGGCAGGAGGCTTATCGAAATCTGGAAGACCCCTTTAACAAAGGGGCCCCCCAGATCCCGGCCCCCCCCTGTGTGAAATGGTAATGGGGTACCTTGTACCTCTACCATTTCACGAGAAAAAAAAATTTCAAGGGTTAAAAACGACAAGAGACGGTTTTTGACAAGTCCTTTATTATCTTCTTTCTTCTTTCCTTCGGGTTTCTTCCTCCTTCTTCTTCTTCCTCTGCTTCTGTCTTGGGTCTTCTATTCCCGCATCTTGCCCGGCGTGTTCTTCCATCTTCTTCTCCTTCCGCTGTCCTTCTCGTCCGCATCTTCTTCTTGTTCTTCTTCGTCGGAGCCGCCGCTTCCAATTGAAATCCCCGCTGTCTGCCGGACCACGCCCCCCCTCTGACGCCACGGACAAGCTCTTAGGAAAGTCCCCGTTTGGTGCCTGTGCGTCAGAGGGGGGCGTGGTCACATGTTCCAGAAAGCGGGCAATTCAATTGGAAGCGGCGACTCCGGCAAAGAAAAAGCCGCGCACAAGCTTCAAATTGAATTGCCCGCCCTCTGACTTGTGACCACGCCCCCCTCTGACGCACTTGCAACACACTCCTAAGAGCTTGCCCGTGGCGTCAGAGGGGGGCGTGGTCCGGCAGACAGCGGGGATTTCAATTGGAAGCGGCGCCTCCGGCGAAGAAGAAGAAGGAGAAGAAGATGCGGACGAGAAGGACAGCGGGAGGAGCAGAAGATGGAAGAACACGCCGGGCAAGATGCGGGAATAGAAGACCCAAGACAGAAGCAGAGGAAGAAGAAGGAGGAGGAAGAAGAAACCCGAAGGAAAGAAGAAAGAAGATAATAAAGGACTTGTCAAAAACCGGCTCTTGTAGTTTTTAACCCTTTACATTTTTTTTTCTCGTGAAATGGTAGAGGTACAATGTACCCCATTACCATTTCACACAGGGGGGGGCCGGGATCTGGGGGGCCCCTTTGTTAAAGGGGTCTTCCAGATTTCGATAAGCCTCCTGCCCGCAGACCCCCACAACCACCGGGCAAGGGTTGTGGGGAAGAGACCCTTGTCCTCATCAACATGGGGACAAGGTGTTTTGGGGGGCACCCCAAAACACCCTCCCAATGTTGAGGGCATGTGGCCTGGTGCGGTTCAGGAGAGGGGGGGGCCGCGGTCTGTCCCCCCCTCTTTTCTGCGGCCGGCCAGGTCAACGTGCTCGGATAAGGGGTCTGGTGTGGATTTTAGGGGGGACTCCACGCCATTTTTTTTTTAAATTTGGGGTGGAGTTCCCCTTAAATTCCACACCAGACCTGAAGGGTCTGGTTATGGATATTTGGGGGGAACCCCACGTAATTTTTTTTTAAAATTGACGGCGGGGTTCCCCTTAATATCCATACCAGACCTAAAGGGTCTGGTTATTGAATTTGGGGGGACCCCCACGCTTTTTTTTTTGGTGTTTTTAATGAATGAATTCTCCTGCAATTGCCGGGAGCTGACAATTCATTATTGCCGCGAGTCAGTTTTAAATGGCTTTTTTCCTTCAGAATGTCATTTTTCACATGCTGACATTACACCCAGGGCCGCCATCAGGGGGGTACAGGCAGTACACCTGCAGGGCCGCCATTAGGGGGGTACAGGCATTACACCTGTAAGGGGCCCGGGGGTCCCCAGGGGCCCGGATGGGAACCACCCTAAAAAAAAAAGAAAACATTTTTTTTTTTTTTTTTTTTTATGGGTCCGAAGATCTCCAGGGGCCCGGAGGCCACTAAGGGCCCCAGATGGCAAGCCCTTTTTTTTATCAAAAAATATATATATTTAAAAAATATATATATATTATTTTTATATATTTTTCTTTTATTTTTTATTAAAGGGCCAATTTTTTTTGTTGTATTTTTTTTAGAGGTCCGGAGGTCCACAGGGACCTGGAGATCTGCAGGGCCCCAGATGACAACCCCCCTTTTTTTCTCAAATAAATATTGTTTTTTGATAATTTTTTATTTCTTTTATTTTCATACTTTATATATATATATATATATATATATATATTATTATTATTATTATTAAAGGGCCCAGAGGTCCCCAGGGCCCCATGTGTCAACCCCCCTTTTTTTCTAATTGTTTATTTTTTTTATTTTTTTATACATTTTTTTTATATATAGTTTTTTTTATTAAAGGGCCCAGAGGTCCCCAGGGCCCTGGAAGGCAACCCCCTTGTTTTTTTATTTTTTTATATAAATGTTATATTTAAAAAAAATAGATATATATATTTTCTCTCTTTTTATTTTATAAAGGGCACAGAGGTCCCCAGGGCCCCGGATGGCTAACCCCCTTTTTTATATATATTTTTCTTTATTTCTCCTTTTTGTAAAGGGCCCCCCCCGCTTCTCAATTTGCGGCAGCACCCCCCCCCCCCCCGCTTCTCAATTTCATGCCTGAAGCTGTGTAAGGGGCCCCAAAATTCCTGATGGCGGCCCTGTACACCTGTAAGGGGCCCGGGGGTCCGGAGGTGCCCAGATGCCTGGAGGCCCCCCAGCGCCCCAGATGGTAACCCCCCTCTTTTTTTTATATATATATTTTTTAGTTGGTTTTTGTAGGATTTTTTATTAAAGGGCCAATTTTTGGAATTTAATTTTTTTTAGCAGTCCGGAGTTCCCCAGGGGCCCAGAGGCCCCCAGGGCCCCGGGTGGCAACCCCCCATATTTTTTGTTATTAAAGGGCCAATGTTTTGTTTTAGGGGTCTGGAGGTCCCCAGTGGCCCGGAGATCCCCAGGGCTCCAGATGACAACCCCCCCCCCCCTTTAAAAATAAAAATAAAAATTATATATTTTTATATATTTTTTGGTTATTTTTTTAACATATATATATATATATATATATGTATATAATATAATTATGAAAGCTCCCAGAGGGCCCCAGATGACAACCTTTTTGCTTATAAAAATGTTATAAACATTTTATATTTTCCCCAGGTTTTTTATTTTTTTCTTTAATTTCTTTTTTAAAGTGTATTTTGTGCGTGAAGTCGAGAGAGAGGAGCTGGACTTGCAATCGCCATGCTTCTCCATGCCCCCGGTGGCAATGGCGGGTGTGAGGGGGGCCCTCCCACTCACCCCACCTGCTACACTTGGGAGCCCGATGGGACAGAGGGACTCCCCCTATGAGGGAGTGTATAGCCCACCCAGCCAGCCCTGTAGGTCCTTCGCTTCTCTTTATTTCAAGAGACCTCATGGCCAAATTGCGTTCGTGTGCGTGCAAGGGTGGTGTTTTTTTTGGGGGGGGGGTGGGCGTACTAAGCACAGGCGTACCTTGCATAGCACACCCACCGGGAGCCGGGCTGAGACCACCAAACTCAATTCACATGTAGCCGAGACCGGGATCCGAACCCTTGGCTGCAGAGGTAAACGGCTTGTCAGCGCAGTGCCATTCACGTCGAGCCACCACAGCTCCTACCCCATGATCTTTTATTTTAGATTTTTGGTAGTTATTTCTTATTAAAGGGCCCAGAGCTCCCAAGGCAACCCCCTTTTTTATTATTTTAGATATATATATATATATATATATATATATATATATAGATATTTTAATTTATTTTTCATTAAAGGGCCCAGAGGTTTATTTTTATTAAAGGGCCCAGTGGTCCCCAGGGCCCCCGGATGGCTACCACCCTTTTTAATATATATTTTTCTATATGTCTTTTTTTGTAAAGGAACCCCCCGCTTATCAAATTGCGGCAGCCCCCCCCCCTTCTCAATATCAGGAGGCAGCACCCCCCCCCCCTGTTCTCTGCTCCAGGGGGCCCATGCCTGAAGCTGTGTAAGGGGCCCCATAATTCCTGATGGCGGCCCTAATTGCCCCCCCCCCCCCCCCATGGTACAAAATTTCAAGGAATTTTTCACTTTTATTGTTGCACATTAA
This sequence comes from Rana kukunoris, assembly GCA_029574335.1. Taxonomy (NCBI): domain Eukaryota; kingdom Metazoa; phylum Chordata; class Amphibia; order Anura; family Ranidae; genus Rana; species Rana kukunoris. The sequence continues at coordinate 75,926 of JAJQKJ010000341.1, forward strand.
CCACTTCCATACCACGCCTATTCTGGCACTTCTCTCCTTCATGTAACAATTATATTTTCTTCCTTGAAAATTACTCAGGACCCCCAAACATTATATATATTTTATTAACAAACACCCTAGGGAATAAAGTGGCGGCCATTTTTCGTACACATTTCCAACAGTATTTGCGCCAAAAAATTTCAAACGTTTTTTTTTGTTTTTGGCTTTCAAAAAAAAACCTGTTTCATGAATGAAAAAATAAGAAAGCAGTAAAGCTAGCCCAATTTTTAGGGATAAGGTAAAAGATGATGTTACACCGAGTAAATAGATACCTAACTAGTCACGCTTTCATATTGCGCACACTCATGGAATGGCGCTAAACTTCGTTATTAAAAATCTCCATAGGCAACTCTTGACTTTTTTTCTCAGGTTACCACTTTTGAGTTACAGAGGAGGTCTAGTGCTAAAATTATTGCTCTCACTCTAACGCACGCTATGATACCTCACATGTGGGGTTTGAAGGATGTTTACATATGTGGGTGGGACTTGCATGCGTGTTCGCTTCTGAGTGCGAGCTACTAGGGACAGGAGCATTTAAATTCCTTTTTTATTTTATTTTTTAACTTAATATTTTCATTTTTGCACTTGTTTGTCCCTTTTTTTGTATTATTTTTCACTTTTCTTCCTATTACAAGGAATGTAAACATCCCTTGTAATAGGACTAGTGTGTGACATGTCCTCTTTGTAGAGAAAGGCGGGGACAATTAGACCCCACATCTGTCCTCCAGGCTGGAAAGCATGGAATTGGTAAAAAAATAAAAAAAATAAACATCTCATGCTTTCAGCTGCGATCATGTTCGTTCAGCACAGTAGTGTAGTGTGTAGCATGTTCACCTAGCAGCAAAAGGGTTGCTGGTTCGAATCCCGCCCGTGACACTATCTGCCTGGAGTTTGCATGTTCTCCCTGTGCGGGTTTCCTCCCACAATCTAAAAACAGGCTGTAAATTGGATCCTGTCTAAATAAGCCCTAATATGCAGTAGGATATTTAGGTTTTGTGCTGCCCTAGGCCTGACCAAATTTTGGCACCCCCTAATAGAAAAATGACCCACCCTTCCTGTCAAGGCCACACCCTGTTTTTTTATGACCCACCCAGGAATTTTCAGGGGACACACACAAGTTCTGTGGGGGGGGGGGGACCTGGGGGGCCCTTAATTTGCCTAGTTTTTCGATCACTTCCTGTTTGGCTATGGGGCAGGAAGTGAAGGCCAATCTCCCCAAACGGACAGGGATAATACAAAATAAACTGACAGAGCTTCTAACCCCCCCCCCCCCAACTCTATCCAAAATGAAAGAAATCAAAAAAATAAAAGTGATGATTATAGTTCCAGTTTAACCCCAAATTTCAGATCATTCTATTGAGAGGCTTAAGAAAATATAACCATGCCAATAGGCCAGGATCCAGCGTTGCTAATATGTATGAATGTGTGTTAGGGACCCCCACAAACACCACCCAATGTTAAATCAACAATGTTCTTGTTTGTTTTGGGGATGCCTGCACCCTGATAGGGTAAAGACACCTCACAAATGTTGTCACTTTCTACTTAATTCATTCACTTCCTGCCACACAGCCAAACAGGAAGTGAGGGAAACACCTGAGTAATGTTTTGTTGGGGACACAGATCAATCTAAATAGTTTCCCATTTTGGAAATTGCATTTTGCTGTGTACACCCCAAATTAGTAGGAATCTTGGACTTTGGGGTCCATTTACTAAAGGCAAATCCACTTTGCACTACAAGTGGACAAGCAAGGAAGAAAAATAAAAACTTGGCAGGATTGGAAGTAAAAACCATCAGTGCTTCCCTTCTGATTTTCATTGCCTACGCTTCTACTGCAGAGCGGCTTTGCCTTTACTAAACCCCAAAATAACTAATCATTTGGGGTGTACACTGCAGTGCAATTTGCTTAATGGTGACACTAGTTAGATTGACCTGTGTCCCGAAGAAAAGACCATTGGTAGGGTTTTAACCTCACTTCCTGTTCAGCTGTGTGACAGGAAGTGAAGCCAATTTTAGGAAAAGGGACACAAAGCCCAACCTAAAAACACTAGCAGGGGTTCTAACACTCAATTGGCTTCCCTCAAACAACCCACAATTAGAATAGGATTGTCTTGTGCTAGTTTCAAGCACAGCGCTGTAAATCAGCACTTCAAGCCTGTCCACCAATGCCTTGAAGGAAGAGGTTGTGTCTTTGAAGCAGCTCCTGTGAAGAACCAGACCCTGGAGGAGAGGGGAGGCTATGGCCTCATCAAGCCCAGGTCAGGGGCTTGCTCCTGGGCAGGGGGAGTCCACCTCCCGCCCGGTACCTCCAAGGACTGTGGATCTCCCTAGTTTTGGGGATCTAAACAAAGAAGAAAAGCAGTTTTTGATGGCCCAGTCTAAGCTGGTGGATTGGACTCTTCCCCAGCATGGGGAAGATGACCAGGGAGTGCTGAGAAGGCGCAGCAAGATCAAGGTATTGATTCAGAAGGCTGCACAGGCTCTCCACTCCAGGATGTCAGTGCTGGCCAGTTTGAGGAACAGAAGAGATCGGGTCAGCAGCTCAAAGAGATTTGAGTTTAAGGAAGCGATAGATCTGATGAAAGAACAGAATGGCCAGCTATGGAGTCTTACCATGGGTCTTTGTTCCAGGGGAACTGCGGAGAAGACCTTTCTCCTTCCAATCAAGAAGGAGCTCCAGCGTGCCTTTGAAGAGAGTAAACAGGTTGCAAGGAGAAGCAAGTCCACATCAGTAGCTGAGAGGTTTGAGGATTCTCTGTCAGTGGAGCCTCGGACCTCAGGGACCACTTTGGTGAGTACCGCTGAGGACGCCCAAGCACCTGCTGGGCCCCAGTCTGCAAAGAAAGGGGGTGCAACATCAAGTGGGGGGTTGTCCTATGAAGCGGGAAGTACCTGTATGAGTGAGAGAGGTTTTAATCCTGTGGTGAGACTCTCCCGTCTTCCTCGTGGTTCCTTCGCCGCTGAGATGAGTGTATCTGGTTCCCAGCAAGATCCGGGTGATAAACCTGCTCCTGGAAGCGGGGGTGCTTCTGCCTCTGTGAACCCAGCAAGTAGCCTACAGCAGGGTCAGCCGGCCGTTGTGGTGGCGACCGCTGCGGGTTTACAGGGTGAGGGGCAGGCACTTACCATGGATCCAGTTGAGATGGACTATGTGTCACCTAATATGGAAGAAGCCATAGCTAGGACAGTAATGGCTGCCGAGGGAGAAGGCACGCCACGCCATGTGGAGCTTCCTGCCTCTAGACAACCAATCAGCAGTGACTTAGAGGGTGTTCTCACTGTGCTGGAATCTCCCGTGATTGGGCCGGAGCCGCGACCGGAAGTGACGTCAGTGCGTGACCCGGAACCGGAAGTGATGTCAGCGGGTGAACCGGACGTGACATCAGCAGGTGAACCGGAAGTGGCCGCGGTGACACCCGGAGCTCCGTTTCCCGGCCAGATCCGGCCCTCGGTTTTGGTACAGACTACCCAAGGACTTGTGAGTACCCCCCTCTCTGTGGGTTTTCCTCCTGAGCAGGCTCAGGCTTGGGGTGATCACCCTGCGGGACATTTAGAAGAGGAGTGCCCAGCAATGGATTTTATTAGGGGTCTAGAGGGTTCCCAGTCTGCAGCTGTGACAGAAGTTCATGTGAGCTCCTATGGAGCCTGTGAAGAAATGGAGGACTCTAGTTTTTATATGGATGATGATGATACTTTACTGGCTCAGGTACAAGAAGCTTTTAAGAAGACAGGTCCCCCTCTTGTCTCTTTGGTACCAGGGGGGAGGGTAGTAAGTCAAGAGGTATCTGCCCAGGTTGCGCCAATGGATGTCCCAAGTGGGGCTGATCCATTTGGTGCACCTCAGCCTGGGAGAGTCATCACAGCCTCCCAGGAGGAAAATTTACTTAAAGCTTTGAGAGAGGGAAGGTCTTATGCCCAAGTAGCTGGGGCAAGTGCTCCCTTGGATCATATCTACAGTAAGTTCGGTGCCCGGAACTTTAGGGTCCCCCCTGCGCAGCAACAGCAGGGTGAGGGGGCATGGTCCAGGGGAGTCGGTGGTTTAGAGCGTAGAAGGAGAAATGTTATTCAATTGAGATATGTTGGTGAGGGTCGGTGCCCATCTCGAGTGGAGGCCATTGATATGGTCCTCTCCTTGGGAGTAAGGGCGTCTGACCTTTTTGCGGTCATTCATCCTGGGAGTTCCGTAGAGTTTGATTTTAGTTTTGTTGCAGTTGTTGTTATGGAAATGTTTTTACTTAATTATGATTTGGTTAAAGGACAGGACCCATGGTCCAAGTTTCGTTTGACCCCCCTGACTAGGCAGGAGGAGGTCAAAAATGTGACCATTTTGGTACGCAATGAATCTCTTCCTTCGGAAGACATTGCGACCTGGTTGAACCGCCATGGCCAGCTGCAGGGCCCCCTTTGGAAGAAGGTGGATGAAAGGGGGATCTGGACAGGGGCCTGGGGGGCTAAAATTAGATTGAGGAGACAGGGAAATAGCATGGCTCACATCCCCGGGAGTGCCTTCATTGGGAGAGATAGAATCTTGGTTTTTTATCCTGGTCAACCTAAAAGATGTTTTAAGTGTGGGTCCCCCACTCACTTGAGCGCTGGTTGTACTGTGGTGAAGTGCACGCGCTGTGGTGAGAGGGGTCACCTGGCGGATGGGTGTGCCCGTATCAGATGTAACTTATGTAACAAGCTTGGTCACCCTTTTAGCCGTTGTCCGCAGGCTTTTAGGGGCAATGTGTCAGAGGAATCTGGGGGTGTCGGAGGTTTCTACCTCGGACACTGATTCTGAGATGGAGGGGGGTGGGGAGGGCTTGGCTACGGATGGTTTTAAATCTGGTGGCCAAGCTGCCCCTATGCCCCAGAGGCAAGGTCCTGCTGGGAGGAGGGCGGGGCCGAGTACAGCTGCCCCTGACCCTCCAGGTCAAAGTGGTGTGTCGGGTGGAGGTGGGGTTTTTCTTGAGTATCCCAGTTTTTTGGATTCCTCTACCTTGGATACTGATTCCGAGGTGGAGGGGGGTGAGGAGGGCTTGGCGACGAAGGTCTCTGCTTTTGAGGAGGGTAGAATGTCAAGTGGTAGGGGGCCCCCCCTTTGTTTGGGTTCATTTGATGATATCCCTCCTTCCCTTCCCCTTCCTGTTGCCCCTTCCTCTTGTCCTTGTCCTGTCTCCCCCCCACTTTCCTCCTGTGCTGTTCCGTTTCCCCCTCCCCCAGTGGTTTCCCATGTTTTAAGTGATGCAGTAGCTCAGGAGGATATGAAAGTGTCCCTCAGGTCACAAAAAAGACCTAAGGTTGTGTCTAGTGAGGAGCCCTCAGAGGGTATGAGTGGTGCTGGCCCAGCGGCCGATGGTGCTGGTCGGGTAGTGCTTAGGAAGAGTAAGAAGAAAAAGAAAAAAGCAAAAAAAGGGGGAGTGAGCGATGTAGGAGGGGGTGTTGAGCCCCGTTTTGAGCAGGATGAGGGTGTGGACGCTGGTCAACATAGTGGGATTTTGTCTTCAGAGTCTGATGATGTGTAGTTTTGTCGGTATAATTGACTAACTATGACCTGGTGCAGTGGCCAGATATGGCAGAGACTGTAGGTTTCTACGGTGGTGCCTATAGGCTTGCGCAGGTAGTTGGTTAAAACCGTGTAAGGGATGTTATGTATAATATTTTTCTTTTGTCTTTTATGTTTTGTAAATTTCATGGAAAAGTATTGTAGTTGATGTGTTTTTTTGTACATGCAAAAGTTTGTAAGTGATGTGAGATTTTGCTGTTTTCTTTTTTCCCCTGTTTATTTTGTAAACCTGGTATCTAAGGTCGTGTCTAATAAATCAAAAATTTCCACCAATGCCTTGAAGGAAGAGGTTGTGTCTTTGAAGCAGCTCCTGTGAAGAACCAGACCCTGGAGGAGAGGGGAGGCTATGGCCTCATCAAGCCCAGGTCAGGGGCTTGCTCCTGGGCAGGGGGAGTCCACCTCCCGCCCGGTACCTCCAAGGACTGTGGATCTCCCTAGTTTTGGGGATCTAAACAAAGAAGAAAAGCAGTTTTTGATGGCCCAGTCTAAGCTGGTGGATTGGACTCTTCCCCAGCATGGGGAAGATGACCAGGGAGTGCTGAGAAGGCGCAGCAAGATCAAGGTATTGATTCAGAAGGCTGCACAGGCTCTCCACTCCAGGATGTCAGTGCTGGCCAGTTTGAGGAACAGAAGAGATCGGGTCAGCAGCTCAAAGAGATTTGAGTTTAAGGAAGCGATAGATCTGATGAAAGAACAGAATGGCCAGCTATGGAGTCTTACCATGGGTCTTTGTTCCAGGGGAACTGCGGAGAAGACCTTTCTCCTTCCAATCAAGAAGGAGCTCCAGCGTGCCTTTGAAGAGAGTAAACAGGTTGCAAGGAGAAGCAAGTCTACATCAGTAGCTGAGAGGTTTGAGGATTCTCTGTCAGTGGAGCCTCGGACCTCAGGGACCACTTTGGTGAGTACCGCTGAGGACGCCCAAGCACCTGCTGGGCCCCAGTCTGCAAAGAAAGGGGGTGCAACATCAAGTGGGGGGTTGTCCTATGAAGCGGGAAGTACCTGTATGAGTGAGAGAGGTTTTAATCCTGTGGTGAGACTCTCCCGTCTTCCTCGTGGTTCCTTTGCCGCTGAGATGAGTGTATCTGGTTCCCAGCAAGATCCGGGTGATAAACCTGCTCCTGGAAGCGGGGGTGCTTCTGCCTCTGTGAACCCAGCAAGTAGCCTACAGCAGGGTCAGCCGGCCGTTGTGGTGGCGACCGCTGCGGGTTTACAGGGTGAGGGGCAGGCACTTACCATGGATCCAGTTGAGATGGACTATGTGTCACCTAATATGGAAGAAGCCATAGCTAGGACAGTAATGGCTGCCGAGGGAGAAGGCACGCCACGCCATGTGGAGCTTCCTGCCTCTAGACAACCAATCAGCAGTGACTTAGAGGGTGTTCTCACTGTGCTGGAATCTCCCCTGATTGGGCCGGAGCCGCGACCGGAAGTGACGTCAGTGCGTGACCCGGAACCGGAAGTGATGTCAGCGGGTGAACCGGAAGTGACGTCAGCGGGTGAACCGGAAGTGGCCGCGGTGACACCCGGAGCTCCGCTTCCCGGCCAGATCCGGCCCTCGGTTTTGGTACAGACTACCCAAGGACTTGTGAGTACCCCCCTGTCTGTGGGTTTTCCTCCTGAGCAGGCTCAGGCTTGGGGTGATCACCCTGCGGGACATTTAGAAGAGGAGTGCCCAGCAATGGATTTTATTAGGGGTCTAGAGGGTTCCCAGTCTGCAGCTGTGACAGAAGTTCATGTGAGCTCCTATGGAGCCTGTGAAGAAATGGAGGACTCTAGTTTTTATATGGATGATGATGATACTTTACTGGCTCAGGTACAAGAAGCTTTTAAGAAGACAGGTCCCCCTCTTGTCTCTTTGGTACCAGGGGGGAGGGTAGTAAGTCAAGAGGTATCTGCCCAGGTTGCGCCAATGGATGTCCCAAGTGGGGCTGATCCATTTGGTGCACCTCAGCCTGGGAGAGTCATCACAGCCTCCCAGGAGGAAAATTTACTTAAAGCTTTGAGAGAGGGAGGGTCTTATGCCCAAGTAGCTGGGGCAAGTGCTCCCTTGGATCATATCTACAGTAAGTTCGGTGCCCGGAACTTTAGGGTCCCCCCTGCGCAGCAACAGCAGGGTGAGGGGGCATGGTCCAGGGGAGTCGGTGGTTTAGAGCGTAGAAGGAGAAATGTTATTCAATTGAGATATGTTGGTGAGGGTCGGTGCCCATCTCGAGTGGAGGCCATTGATATGGTCCTCTCCTTGGGAGTAAGGGCGTCTGACCTTTTTGCGGTCATTCATCCTGGGAGTTCCGTAGAGTTTGATTTTAGTTTTGTTGCAGTTGTTGTTATGGAAATGTTTTTACTTAATTATGATTTGGTTAAAGGACAGGACCCATGGTCCAAGTTTCGTTTGACCCCCCTGACTAGGCAGGAGGAGGTCAAAAATGTGACCATTTTGGTACGCAATGAATCTCTTCCTTCGGAAGACATTGCGACCTGGTTGAACCGCCATGGCCAGCTGCAGGGCCCCCTTTGGAAGAAGGTGGATGAAAGGGGGATCTGGACAGGGGCCTGGGGGCTAAAATTAGATTGAGGAGACAGGGAAATAGCATGGCTCACATCCCCGGGAGTGCCTTCATTGGGAGAGATAGAATCTTGGTTTTTTATCCTGGTCAACCTAAAAGATGTTTTAAGTGTGGGTCCCCCACTCACTTGAGCGCTGGTTGTACTGTGGTGAAGTGCACGCGCTGTGGTGAGAGGGGTCACCTGGCGGATGGGTGTGCCCGTATCAGATGTAACTTATGTAACAAGCTTGGTCACCCTTTTAGCCGTTGTCCGCAGGCTTTTAGGGGCAATGTGTCAGAGGAATCTGGGGTGTCGGAGGTTTCTACCTCGGACACTGATTCTGAGATGGAGGGGGGGTGGGGAGGGCTTGGCTACGGATGTTTTTAAATCTGGTGGCCAAGCTGCCCCTATGCCCCAGAGGCAAGGTCCTGCTGGGAGGAGGGCGGGGCCGAGTACAGCTGCCCCTGACCCTCCAGGTCAAAGTGGTGTGTCGGGGTGGAGGTGGGGTTTTTCTTGAGTATCCCAGTTTTTTGGATTCCTCTACCTTGGATACTGATTCCGAGGTGGAGGGGGGTGAGGAGGGCTTGGCGACAAAGGTCTCTGCTTTTAAGGAGGGTAGAATGTCAAGTGGTAGGGGGCCCCCCCTTTGTTTGGGTTCATTTGATGATATCCCTCCTTCCCTTCCCCTTCCTGTTGCCCCTTCCTCTTGTCCTTGTCCTGTCTCCCCCCCACTTTCCTCCTGTGCTGTTCCGTTTCCCCCTCCCCCAGTGGTTTCCCATGTTTTAAGTGATGCAGTAGCTCAGGAGGATATGGAAGTGTCCCTCAGGTCACAAAAAAGACCTAAGGTTGTGTCTAGTGAGGAGCCCTCAGAGGGTATGAGTGGTGCTGGCCCAGCGGCCGATGGTGCTGGTCGGGTAGTGCTTAGGAAGAGTAAGAAGAAAAAGAAAAAAGCAAAAAAAAGGGGGGAGTGAGCGATGTAGGAGGGGGTGTTGAGCCCCGTTTTGAGCAGGATGAGGGTGTGGACGCTGGTCAACATAGTGGGATTTTGTCTTCAGAGTCTGATGATGTGTAGTTTTGTCGGTATAATTGACTAACTATGACCTGGTGCAGTGGCCAGATATGGCAGAGACTGTAGGTTTCTACGCTGGTGCCTATAGGCTTGCGCAGGTAGTTGGTTAAAACCGTGTAAGGGATGTTATGTATAATATTTTTCTTTTGTCTTTTATGTTTTGTAAATTTCATGGAAAAGTATTGTAGTTGATGTGTTTTTTTGTACATGCAAAAGTTTGTAAGTGATGTGAGATTTTGCTGTTTTCTTTTTTTCCCCTGTTTATTTTGTAAACCTGGTATCTAAGGTCGTGTCTAATAAATCAAAAATTTCCACCAATACACCACCCCCCCCCCTTCCAACAGGCCATGTTTGCAGCTTTTCCTACATCTTGCACATGTGCTTTAAAAAGTCAGTCTGGACATCAGTTCTAGGAAACAATACTTACCGCTTTGTCCTTCCTTTTCTGGTGACTAAACATTTCATGCATACACACCAGGAAAGAGCTTAGAGACAAATCACACTTGATGGTTTAGGCCCAAACTATTTCAGCTGCAGCGGTTGAAATCCATAGCATGAAAAAAATATCACAAAACAAACTTCAAAATTTGAAAGTAATTTTATTGGTCCACAAAACAAGGAAAGCAAAACAAAAAATTACAAATAAACACACCAAAAAAATATAAAAAAACCTAAAAACAAAAAAGACCAACGTTTATTTCACAGTCATTGGAAAATAAATCATGCTTTTGAAATAACAGGATAGACCCACAGGATTAAAACATTAGTCATTAACATCTTGAGAAACATTTAGCAAAATTATGTAGCAGAGAAAACATCAAAAAATACAACACTTGCTCCAAAACATCTCTGTTTCACTCCGCCATTACTTCCAGCCAGCAAATCTGCCCCCTCTGAGGGGCAGCTGACATCTGCACTATCCACGCTTTTTATAACATGTGTGCTAATGAACCAATTGGAAACACATGAAGAAATGTCAGCCTCTAGTTTGTGTGCACTTGTAACTGCTTACACCTGTTAAGGATGTCCTTAAATTACTAAGCCAAAAAAACAGCTTTCTGAGCATGCTCAGAAAGATGCATGTCATTTTCAGGCTGAAACTTCCAGCTTCTTTTTCTTTTTTTTTCTTTTTTTTTTTTTTTTTTTTTTTTTTTTACTTTCAATATATTTATTGAAGTTTAACAGAGGAAGAGAAACATACAGTGTAGTAACATTCTGGATTGTGGCCAACACGGCCTGTTTATACAGTTACAAAACAAGTTTATATAGTGGTGACACTGTACTAACTTTAGAATGCCGTTAGAGTCAAAGGTTCCCAATCATGTTAACAGCTTAAAGGTGAGTGTTTCTATGGGACCTGGATTACAGGTCAAGACAAAACGAGTATGTGTCTTCCCCCTCCAAGGGGTTGCCCCGTGAATACTCCCCGAGAGTTACCAGCAACCCGTGTAGAGCAAGGCCCCCGGGACCAGCAGGGGGGATCCCCGTACCGACCCGGAAGCACCAGCCCGCCACCCCCCCCACCCCTTGGGATCACACTGTGGCGGAACCGGAACCCCCCGATGGCCCCCGAAGCCCCCCCCGGCCGGCCAAGCCGCCCGTCAGAGCCCCCACGGTAGAAAGAATAATAAAAAGAAAAAAAAAATAAGAAAAAAACCCTCAGGATATAAAGTAACAAAAGGGGAAGAATCTGGAGTCAAGTTGCTAGGTCAAGCTCATATCTCAAAACGATGCACCACCTTGTCTGCTTCGCAGCAAATGGGAACAACGTCTCGCTCTTACACATCTAGGGAGGTGGGAGCAGAGTGTCCCAGATAGAGAGAGTGAAAGAAGGGAAAGAAAAAGAGAGGGGTAGTGTTCCAGGATCAGCCAGTCAGCCGATTGCAATGCCCGGACAGAGGGAGATGTTGCAATGTGCAGCCCAGGGTTCCCAAATAGTTTTAAATCTTCCTTCCTTATCAAGCAGTTTAGCCACCATGTGTTCTTGCGACATTAGCCATGATATTTTGCGCTTCGCCAATCGGAAGGAAACAGTGGGGGTCTTCCATGCCCTTGCAAGCGTTATCTTCGCTCCCAGGAGGATATAGAATGTGAGTGTTTGTAGATGTTTAGGAATTGAGGGGATATTACCGTTCAGGAGGGCGATAGAGGGATCAGGAGCGGTGGTGGATACCGTTATCGTCCTAATAGTGTGGAAAACCTTTTTCCAGTATGATCTGACTCGGGGACATGTCCACCAGATGTGGCACATCGTGCCCTCTAATTCGCAACCCCTGAAACAGAGGGGAGACGTATCCGGGTAAATCATTGCCAACCTAGAGGGGACATAGTACCACCTAGTTAGAATTTTGAGGTTAGCTTCTATCAGTGAGACATTGAGAATACCCTTAAAGGATCGTTGGAAAGCCCGCGACCATTCTGACGCTTCCCAAGATATCCCCAAATCCGTTTCCCAGGCATGGGCATATGGCGGGATGCCCTCTCTAGAAGCCAGGGAGGAGTAGATCAGTGAAATACCTCCCCTCTGATATAACCATAATGCCAGAGCACCATCGTTCGTATGGGGTAGTCCTAGGTGGATCCTTTTTGTCAGTCCAAATGGAGTTAAGGAAGTGGGTTATTTGGGAAAACCTAAATCTTTCAGAATTGGGCATATCTAATTCAGTCATGCAGTGATGTAGGCTTAAGGGGCCTGACGGGGAAAGGAAGTGGCCTATGCGGTACAAGCCCTTGTTAGTCCACCAGCGAAATGCTTGAATATTCATGCCTGGGGTAAACAGGGGGTTGTGGAAGAGATGGGATAGGGGGCGCAGGGGAGAAATCAGTGAGCGTTGTTTGTGGAGAGCATTGCATAGTGCCACCGAGTGGGAGAGAGTAGGAGACATAATAGAAGGTCTGGATTTGGTATTACTCCACAGGAGGTAATCAATGGTATTAAGCGGGACCGCAGATCTTTCCATCAAGAGCCAGTCCGGTTTAGGACCCCTAGAATATGCTATGGAGATTTGGGTGAGCTGAGCAGCTTGATAGTACCACCATAAGTTTGGTAGCCCTACCCCCCCCTGTGTTTTTAGTCTGTATAGGACCTCCTTTTTACATCTGTAGCCTTTATTCCCCCACACAAAGCGCACTATTTGCGATTGTAATTTCAGAAGGAATTGTTTTTTTATTGGAATTGGGAGAGATCTAAAGAGATAGAGCATACGCGGAAGGAGGGTCATTTTGACCGCGTTAATTCTGCCCAGCCATGATAGGCCACTTCTTGACCATCTTTCCAGGTCTTCAATACATCTACGTGTGATGGGGGGGTAATTGACTGAAAAAAGTTTGCTTATGTCGTTAGTTAGCCTGATCCCCAAGTATGGTATATCACTTGAGGCCCAAGTGAATGCAAAATTGTTTTGCAACTGAGATAACATCTCAGCGGGCATTGTGACATTCAGGGCGAGAGATTTAGATAAATTGACCTTCAGGCCAGATATCCCCTCGAAGTCCCTGAGCACCTTGTAGATAATAGGGGGTGGACAGGAGAGGGGAGGCCACGAAAAGGAGAAGGTCGTCGGCGAACAGGGCACACTTGTGTTCCCGTTCACCGCAGACAACTCCTTTGATATCAGGATTTGTCCTAATCGCGACAGCCAAAGTTTCTATGGCCATCGCGAAGAGGAGGGGGGAGAGTGGGCAGCCTTGTCTGGTTCCCCTGCTGATGGTAAAGGTTTGCGAGTATTTGCCCAGAATCCGCACCTGCGCGTTAGGGGATGAATAAAGTGAATGGATAATGCCTAGGAAGTTTGGACCAAATCCCCATCTCTCCAGTAAGTTGAACATGTAAGGCCAGGCAACTGTGTCGAATGCCTTATGGAGGTCTATCGAGAGGAGGAAGGCCCTCTGGAGAGGGCCCCCATCCCACCGAGAGTTAAGCAGGGATACAACATCCACTGCTCTCCTGATTTGGTCTGGCCCTTGCCTCCCAGGGATGAAGCCCACCTGGTCCTTTGTGAACGTATGCAGCTATGAAGCTTGAAAGTCTGTTAGCTAGTATTTTAGTCATTATCTTAATGTCATTATTAATTAGTGATATCGGACGGTAGTTTCCAGTGTCACTCGTGTCCTTTCCCGGTTTGGGAATGACAGAGATATATGCTGCATTGAGGTCACTATTTAGGGGAGCTCCATCCCTAAGAGAGTTGAAGAATCGCGCTAGGTAGGGTGATAAACATGGGCCAAACTTTTTATAATACCCTGTCGAGAAACCGTCCGGACCAGGAGAGGAGCCCAGTCTGAGGGCTTTAATGGTATCCAAAACCTCTTCAGATGTGAAAGGGTCCTCTAAAAGGTCCCTATGGCTCCTGGCCAAGGAGGGGATGGGAAGTTTGTCAAAGAAAGCATTCTCGATTGCAGGAGAAGATGGAGGGTCAGACTTGTAGAGTTCGGAGTAGAACTTCGAAAAGGTATCTAGTATTTTAGTTGGGTTTTGGGTCATGTCTCCAGCAGAGGTCCTAAGTTTTGGGAAGACTAGTGTGTGATGTTTGGGAGTTAGTTTAATTGCCAGTTTGGAGCCTATTCTGTCCTTTTGTGCGTAAAACTTGGCCCCCGTCCACCTGAGGTGTTTCTCAGCTGCTGTCGTGAGAGAAAGGTTGAGGAGAGCTCTGGCCGAGTCAAGCCGTGCCAAAGTAGCAGGAGTGGGGTTCCGTTTGTGGGACTTGGCTAGTGTTTGATACTCCGCCGTGTGTTTCAACAGGTCTGCTCTGTGTTCCTTCTTGATTTTAGAGGAGAGCTGAATGAGCTTGCCCCTGAGGGCTGTTTTGTGGGCCGCCCACAGCGTTGCTGGGGACACCTCAGCAGTGTAATTTTCAAGGAAGTATTCCTTCATGGATTGTTCTATCAACGAGCATTGTATTGGGTCACTCAGGAGGGCCTCATTGAGGCGCCATCTGGAAGGGCCCTGGGAGCCTGTGGTTCTGCGTGTGGCTAGGGTCATAATGGAGTGGTCTGAGAGGGTTGTATCTTTAATTTTAGATGTCAGGGTCAGTGGGATTGTTTTAGATTGCGTGAAAATGTGGTCTATCCTGGCATATGAATTGTGGGGTGCTGAAAAGTGTGTGTAGTCTTTCGCTCTGGGGTTAAGCTCTCTCCAAACATCGACAAGCCCTGCCTCGTGCAACAGGAGGGCTATTTTTGCGCTCTGTTTAGAGGGGCGCCTGGGTCTGGTCGTCCCTCTGGCTGTCTTGTCGGCGGAGAAATCAAATGCGACGTTGGAGTCCCCTCCCATGTATACCGTACCTTTGAAATGTTTTTGCAGGGAGTGTAGAAGCATATCAAAAAATTTTGCCTGGCCCTTGTTGGGGGCATAATATGATATAAATGTGTATGGTTCACCATCAATGGTGCCCGACAGCAAGAGGTATCGACCGTGGGGATCAGAGACCAACTCCGATTGGGAGAAGTTAATATGTTTGGAGAAACAAATGGCCACTCCCTTGGTTTTGTTATCCGCTGAAGCAAGGAAGAATTGTGGGTATCGCTGGTGTAAAAAGGAGGGCCTGTAGGAGGAGGGGAAGTGCGTTTCCTGTAATAACAGAACGTCTGCATTCATGCTATGATAAAGCTGGAACAATTTACGGCGTTTTAACCGGGGAATTGATGCCCTGTGTGTTATGGGAGATCACTTTAAAAAGTGGGTATCGTGGTTCTCGTATCAGCCATGGATCAGAGGGGAGAATACCTCAAGTCTGATGTATCTCTTACCGTCCCTTGGCGAATAATCCAATGAGGAAGGCCAATCCCCTGTCTGGGTCTATGTTGAAAAGTCTGCGGAATCCTGGAGATCCTGGAATGATAGAGAGGGGTAAAAGAAAGAACGGAAAGGAGAGGAGGAAAGAAGGGAGAGAAGATTAAGCAGGCATAATCAGACATGTTACAACGACAAAAAGAGTATTGAAACGTGGGGCATCCCAGCCCCCCCACCCCTGGGATAGGCGTGGACCTGCCAGCACCCATCCCACAACCCGAGAAGTCTGGAGTGCCCTGAAACAGGGTCTCCGAATCGTCCCGAGAGGCAAAGTATATGCCCCCTGAGACTAGTGGAGGTGCACTGAGCCCACCACGGCCCACCCACTTGTGGTAAGCGGTAAAGATAAAGAATGAGCAGAGCGCCCCTGGAGTCAATAAAAAGAAGAGCAGAGCATCAATGGAGCCCCCCCCGGGTCCGCCCCCACCCAGGGAATCCCCCCCAAGCCTGAGGAGTCCTAGGTGGCGTTAGCCTTGAGTAGGGACCCCCAGCTCCCCCCAGCCCTGTCCTCGGACCCACCCCGCCCGATCGTAAGATCAGGGAGGAGGGGGACCGAGCTGCAAGAGGCGCAAAAACAGACGAAGAGCCCAGGGGTAAGCCAAGTCCCCAGGTCAACACAGCCAAGGATGGAATACTAACGTAAGTATGAGGATAATTTGTGTCAAGTTATACAAGTATATCAATAAGGAAGCCTCATAACAGAAGAATTAAAACTCAAGAAAAAAAAAAAGAGAAAAAAAAAAATAAATAAAAAAAAACTTTTTTAACTGTCCGGGATTCACTCATGGGCAGTTGTATTTGACCCCGCTGCCCTGGCCGTCTCCTCAATGGTAGGGTCCCAATAGTGCTTGCCTAAAGCCAACTATATAAGAGGGAGAAACAGTAACTAATGTCAAGGCTAAGCATCAGATAAGGACTAGGGGGAGAGTAGCCAACACAGAGGCAAGGGTAGAGCCCAGTAAAAGTGAGAGTGGAAGTCCCAAACCAGGGCCCTGGTTCCAGGATGAGGACAGCCTGTTCAGGTAGGTAGTGTCTCTTTCGACCTCTTGTGGTGTTGCGTCAGCCAGTTGGGTTGTAGGGGACTAGCAGGAGATGGTCTCTTAGACGATGATGAGGAGCCCTTATGGGCTGTGGAGGAAGAAGTTCCTGGGACAGAAGACCAAGTTGAAGAAGCAAACGTTCCCCTTCCACAAAGGATGAGAAGGCATATCCTTATTTTTGTAGGAGAAATTTAGGCGAAGAGGGAAGGACCATCTATAAACTATTTCCCTCTGCTGTAGAATTTGGAGCAATGGTTTAAACGATCTCCTCTTTTGAATAGTGTAGGGCGAGAGGTCGGCAAATATTTGGGACCGTGTGTCCTAGAATAGTGAGCGCGGGAGCCCCTCTCGATTTCTTCATAACCTCCCTCCTTCACCGAATAGAAGTGGGGCTTGACAATGATGTCTCTGGGAAGGCCATCAGTGCGGGGGGGCTGTAAAGCCCTGTGGGCTCTGTCGAGTTCCAATCGGTGGGCAGCAACATCCGGGATCAGACCTGTGATGAGTGCTTTAACCGCCTGCTGGACATCTTTCACAGATTCAGGTAGCCCCCTGATCCTGAAATTGTACCTTCTTGCCCTGTTCTCAAGGTCGTCGATCTTGGACAGGGCAGTTTCTAGTTGGTCCTGAACATCTTGAATCCTGGCTGAGTTTTGGTTTGATCCTTGCAACAGACTGGTCAGCTTTCTTTTCAATCACCTCCATCCTCAATTCCCAGATGTTGTAGATCTGCATGGATGGATGAGGTGATTAAGGCTGCATTCTGTGCCAGGCCTCTGGAGAGCATCTGAGAGAAGGCTGCCATCATAGATGGGAAGTCTGAGGGGGCTGGGATCGAGTCATTGCTGTCCTCACTGTAGGCTAATAGGCCTGCATTGGGGTCCTGCATGTGATTTGTGGGAATCCCTGGGAATGTTCTTCCCCAGCAGGGACTCAGTGGATGAGGGGGATGGCGGCTCATAGGGTGGGGATGAGGCTGTACCTGGGGAGAACGGTGGAGCCGCATCCTGATCAGCGATGGATTCGTTTGCCGCAGCTGTCTGTGTTTTTCTCCTGAGGAGCGGCCGCCATTTTGGCATAGCTGAGCGGACCCGCGGCTGAGCCCATTAGGCGGCTGGGGCTTCTCCCGACTGACCCCGAGGACATCAACCCGCTCCGTGGGTGTTCCTCCGCTCGTTCGTCCCGGTGGGGATGGTTGGCGGGCGCTCTGAAGGCTGGCGTGGGTTCTAACAGGGCCGTGGTGGCACGGAGCTCTAGAGGGATGCGGCCATCTTAAGAGCCTCCCCAGCTTCTTTTTCTAAGTGTTCGAGCATGCCCAGTTCACTTGAAATGCAGTACCAGAATCAAATCTGCAATGGCGGATGAAAGCATTAGAGGTGTTTAATTTTTTTTTTTGGTCCCCCTGAACTGATGCTTTACAAGCTGAAGGGGAGGTCTTATAGAATTTTTACGTAACAAACATAAATAATAATAATTTAAACGCCCCTGTCCCTAGTAGCTCGCAGTCAGAAGCGAACAAGCAGCAGTTCATTTTTTTTTGTTTCCGGTTACGAGTTTAGATTTACAGATGAGGTCTAGTGCTAAATGTATTCCTCTCGCTCTTACGCACGCTATGATACCTCACATGTGTGGTTTGAAGGATGTTTTCATATGTGGGCGGGGCCTTAAATGTGTAAGTCCCGCCCCACATATTGAACCCCTGTTCAAACCCAACATGTGAGGTATCATAGCGTACGTTAGAGCGAGAGCAATACTTTTAGCACTAGACCTCCTCTGTAAATCTAAACTGGTAACCTGAAACACATAAAAAGCGTTGCCTATGGGTATTTTCAAGTACTGAAGTTTGGCCCCATTCCATGAGTGTGTGCAATATTAAAGCGTAACATGTTGGGTATCTATTTACTCGGTGTAACATCATCTTTCACATTATGGCCATAAATTGGGCTAACTTTAGTGTATTCTTTTTTTTGTAACCACTTGAGCCCCAGAGCATATTACTGGTCACTGACGGGGCCAGTTTTTGCATTTCAACACTGCGTTTTGGTTGAGGTAATTGCGTGGTTGTGCGACGTGGCCCCCAAACAAATTGGCGTCCTCATTCCCCCCCCCCAAAAAATGTTTTTTTTTTTTTTTTTTTTGGTGGTATTGATCACCTCTGCGTTTTTTCTTATTTTTGCTTGACCAAAAATATAGCGACAATTTGGTAAATAAAAAGACATATTTTTTACTGTTTGCTATAATAAATCTCCCCCAAAATATATTCAAAAAATGTTTGCCCTCAGTTTAGGCCGATAAGTATTCTTCGACATATTTTTGGTTGCAAAAAATCACAATAAGCGTTTGATTGGTTTGGGGCAAAAGTTATAAGTAGGGGTT
Source organism: Rana kukunoris (assembly GCA_029574335.1). NCBI lineage: Eukaryota > Metazoa > Chordata > Amphibia > Anura > Ranidae > Rana > Rana kukunoris. Next base: position 94,331 of record JAJQKJ010000341.1, read on the forward strand.
GGACTTATGGGTTTTTTAGGAATAATTTTTTGTTTTACTAGTAATGGTGGCTATCATTGTTTTTTCTGGCTACTGCGACATTGTGGGGACACATTTTTTGAGATTTGCATTTTTCTAGCGAGCAATGGTATAGAAATGCATTGCTTACTATAAAAATGACACTGGCAGGGAAAGGGGTTAACCACTAGGGGCACGGAAGGGGTTGAATATGTTACCTGGGTGTGTTCTAACTGTAAAGGGGGTGGGACTGTGTAGGGGAAATGACAGATCGCTGTTCATACATTGTAGGGACAGACGAGCAGGCATCCCCCCCCCCCTGACAGGACCGGGATTAAAGGGGAACTCCACCCCAAATTATAAAAAAAACGGGCGTGGGGGTCCCCCTTCAGGTGCACAACAGGCTCTTAGATTTGATCTGGAACATAAGGGGTTAAACCCACACCAAAAACGGCGTGGGGTTCCCCCTCAGATCCAGACCAAACCCTTCTCCCAGGCACGCAGTCTGGCCGGACAGGAATGGGGGTGGGGACGAGCGAGCGCCCCCCCCCCCCCTCCTGAGCCGTACCAGACCACATGCCCTCGACATGGGGAAGTGTGTGCTTTGAGGGAGGGGGGCACTGCCCCCCCACCCCAAAGCACTCTTGTCCCCATGTCGATAGGGACAAGAGCCTCTTCCCGACAACCTGGCCGTTGGTTGTCGGGGTATGCGGGGGGGGGGGCTTATCAGAATCTGAGAGCCCCCTATATTAAGGGGGCCCCCAGATTCTGGCCCCCCACCCTATGTGAATGAGTATGGGGTACATCGTACCCTACCCATTCACCGGTGTGGAAAAGTGTAAACACAAATAAACCACACAGAAAAAAAATAATTTATTAGTCAGCTCTGGGGGTCTTCTGCCGGGACCCCCCACCACCAGCCCATTGGGCCCCGGGCTTCGCCGTTTTCTGCCGGGGGGACACCCACCGATGCTCTCCGCCATGTCCAGCCAGGCCCCCACCCCCAAAATAAGCTCTTGTACATCCGGGGGGCCGGCCGAAACCAGCTGAGAACAACAGGGGGGGCGGAGCCTCGGTCTTCCAGACGTTTTCTGCCGGGGGGGCTCCAGCCCCGCACCGGTCTTCGCCGCCGCCTTCCGCCGGGGGGGACACCCACCGATGCTCTCGGCCATATTCGGCCAGGCCCCCTACCCCAAATCAAGCTCTTTTACATCCGGGGGGGCCGGTGGAAATGGCGGAGAACAACGGGGGCGAAACCCCTCCTCGGTCTCAGTGCAGCTCCTCCCACTGGCAGTAGTTCCGGCTCCTCCCACAGAGCTCATTCTGCTTCCTGCTGGAGAGGAGAGAAGACCTGTCTTCCAGAGCTTCTGTGTTCCAGCCTACCAGGACCAGCCTCCACCCCCAGCCCCCTGCCCCGGAAGAGGGGTGGGATGGCCTCCCTCAGCCCCGGGGTGGACCGCTTCCGGCCTCCGGAGGAGTCAACAGCACCTGCCCTCCAGCCAGACCACCGCCACCACCATCAGCAGGGAGGACCGTCTCTTCCTGGAGACCCAGTAGGGGTCTCTCAGACTGGACAGCCCCTCAGCCAGGTGAGAATGAAGCAAGAACCAGGAAGAGGCGGGATAAAATCAAATCCCTGCTGGTGAGGATATCTCAGGCCTGCGTGGAAAAGATGACTACTCTCGCAGGCCTGAGGGAAAAGAGGGACAGGTGCTCCAGTAATAAGAGATCTGAATTCAAGGGGGCCATCACCACCCTAGGACTAGAAGTAAAAGAAATATGGGAATACCTGGGGGGCTTTTGCCAACGTGGGGCTGGAGAGATGAACTTCCTAGAGGAGCTCCGGAGGACCCTCCAGCAGGCCAACCGGGAGGGAGCCAGGCAGCGAGGAGGAGCGGGCGGTCTAAGAAGGGGTCCCAACCCCCCAAACAGCCAGGAAAGTCAGGGGAGCCTGGGTGCAGTGGGGGGGGGGGCGAGTGCCGGTGGTGCAGGGCCCAGTATGGCCATAAAACCTGGGGAGGGTTCCGGGAGCCGATCCCTCGGTCCGTGGAAGGGACTGGGGGTTGGCGAAGTCCGGGGAGTCCAGTGATCCAGGAGGTCGCCGGGCCCAGGTGCCGCCGGCGGTACCCCCCGCCATCTTCAGGTCAGCATACCCAGGCTCCCCCAGGATGGTCGCCACTGCCACAGCTGAAGCCCGCCATGTGTCGGCTTCCATGACCCCTCAGCTTGCAGTGGAGCGGGAGGATCTGGCCATGGAAAGGCCAGGGACTGCTCCTGCGGCTGCTATGTCATCGGGAGAGAGGCAGACACATGGTGGAGGCATTGTGCTGCGGTCATCTGGAGGTAAACAGCTTGTGTGCAGTGTGGCCAAGATGGCGCCGGCTGTTGGGGGTGGAGTAGACCCGGGACCCGGAAGTGACCAGCCGGAACCGGAAGTGCCCCAGCCGGAACGGGAGTGCCCCAGCCGGACCGGAAGTGACCAGACCGAAACCGGAAGTGACCAGACCGAAACCGGAAGTGCCCGTCCCGCGACCGGAAGTGCCCCCCCGCGAGTTTGCGGTGGTCGGTGGGGGCTCAGGGGACCTTGGGGGATGAGAGGCCGGGGGTACAGGGGTGCCCAGCCCCGGACGCTGCAGCAGGCACCTCCAGGCACCCCCGGCAGGAGATGGACAGAGACGTTGAGGACGGTAAATTGGACGGTAAGCTGCACCCCCCCAGGTCCCCATGGACACTGCCACAGGCCCCGAGGGGCTCCCTGCAGCACAGGCGGGGTGGGGGGAAAGTCAGGTGGGACCCCTCCCAGTGGACTGTATAGCATACGATTATATCCGGCAGTTGGAGGGGTCCCAGGGGGGCTCCCCCCCAGTACAGGTGGAGTCCCAAGGGGCTGGTGTGGTCGCGGAGGGGTCTGGGTGGGGGAGTTTGGTGGGGGTGGTACCCCCCTCTGCTGTGGTCCCGGGGGGGGGGAGCCTGTAGTCAGGCCAAAGGTGGTGGGTCAGGGTGGTCAGGGTATATCAGCGGGGGTGGGTGCAACACCACGGCAGGGATGGGGGCCCCCCCGTCCCCCCCCACTTCTGGGGGTGCTGAGGGGGGTGCCCCACTTCCGGAGAACATCTTTCGGGGGTCTCCGGAGGCCAACTTATTGTCTGCCCTAAAGGGGGGTCGCTCTTTCGCCCAGGTGTTGGGCTCTCGTGCCCCTCTGGACCACCTGTACAGCCGGTTTGGCGCCCAGAATTTCCGCGCCCCCCCTGCTGACCAGGAGAGGACGCAGGGGTCGGCGTGGACGAGGGGTACAGGGGTCCAGAGAGGAGGCGTAGGAATGTTGTCCAGCTTCGGTACGAGGGTCCGGACCCCTGCCCCGCTCGAGGTGAGGTGGTGGGCCTGGTACTCTCCTTGGGTTTTGGGGTGGATGACCTTTTTGCTGTCATCCATCCCACCAACACACGGGAGTTTGATATAAGTTTTGTCACTCCCGTGTGTATGGAACGCTTTATCACGGCTTTGGGTTGGTGAGGGGCGTTGACCCTTGGAAGAGGTACAGGCTCATTCCCATCTCCAGGCAGGAGGAGGTTAAGAACATCACCATCCTGGTGAGGAATGAGTCGCTCCCTCCGGAGGACATTGCCACCTGGCTCGGGAGGTACGGGCAGTTGCAGACCCCCCTGAGGAAGAACCTTGATGAGCGCGGGGTCTGGACCGGGGCTTGGTTGACCAGGATCCGGCTCAAGAGGGAGGGCAACAGTGTTGCCCACCTCCCTGGCAGCGCCCTTTCTAGGCAGAGACCGGATCCTGGCGTTCTTACCCGGGACAGCCCCGTCGTTGCTTCAAGTGCGGCAGCCCGACCCACATGAGCTCGGACTGCACGGTGGTCAGATGTGGCCGGTGCCACGAGTTTGGCCACCAGTCCGAGTCATGTGGGAAGATATGCTGCAACTTGTGTGGTGAGATGGGGCACCCATTTAGCAGGTGTCCCAAAGCATATCGGGGTTCTTCCTCAGGGGGGGGACCTCCCGGGCCGGGAGCGGCCGAAGCCCCCCCGGCGAGTGATGGCCGGGGGGTGGGGATCCTGGAGCCCCTAGTACTACTCCGGAGGGACCAACAGGCCCATTGCCTCAAAGAAGGCGGAGCAGGCGTGGGCGTGGGGCTCCCCCCCCGGGGGACACGGGCTCGGTTGGCCAGGAGGCTCCCGATCCTCCGGAGGGCGGAGCCGGTGGGGGGGAGGCCTGGGGGTCCCGGGCCTGAGGGTCCGGGGCCAGGGCCTTCCCCTCCTAATGTTGCAGGGCCGATCCCCATCCCCCTTCCCTCTCCCTCCTCACCATTGCCCCTCCCCTCCACCTGGCCCTCCATCTGTTTCCCCATGCCCTCCTCCCTCATCTTCCCCTCCTCGTACCCCCCCCCCCTCGTCCCCCCCTCCCAAGTCCCGTCCCCCCCCTCCCCTTCTTCTTCCCGTCCAGCTAAGTCTGGTCCCCCCCCTGTCCTCTCCCCTGTCTCTGGCCCCCCTCCTGCCTCTTCCATTCCCCCCCCTTCTGGACCCAGAGTCTCCTCTGGCCTGTGGCCATGGAGATGGAAGCTGCTCGAGCCTCATCCAAGAGGGAAATCTCGAGCAGCGGGTCCGAGGAGGGGGGTGGTGTAGTCATCTCGGAGAGGTGGCAGGAGTGGGAGCAGGTGAGACGCAAAAAGAAGAAGGGGAAGGCTGCCAGATCTGGGGGCGGGAAGTCCCCAGTGAAGGGTGGGGTTCCCCCAGGGGCACGAAGTGGGGTGTCCCTGGGGAACCCGTTTGGTTCTTCTCCTCCTCCTCGGGCTCAGAGGAGGAGGAAGTGTAGATATGTAAATATGTTTTTGTGTTTGTAGTATGAAGGAGAACATGACCACTTTCAATCATTCTGATGGCGGTACCCTCTCCAATACGGCTTGCGACCATTAATGTCGCAAGTATTCGTTCTGCGGGAGCTCGTTTTATGGCCTTCGATTTTCTCAGCCGTGTTGAAGCTGACATTTTGTTTTTGCAGGAGACCTGGCTGGCATCTGTGGCAGAGATGCATCTAGCAAAGAGGGAGTGGAGATGTGGGCCCTCCCTCTGGTCTCTTGCGGGCCGAGCCCTGCAGTGGGGTTGCGGTCCTTTTTAAGACTGGTCCGGTGGCTTGCCGGCGAGTGATTGAAGTGGAGATCGGTAGATGTCTGGTGGTGGACGCTGTCGTGAGGGGGCAATTCCTCCGGCTCATAAATTTTTATGGGCCTCAAACTAGGAGGGAGAGGAGGAGCCTCCTTACGGCGGTTAAGCCTTATCTTTTTACGTCCCAGCAGGTGATTTTTGGTGGCGATTTCAATATGATCACTAGGGCCAAAGACCGGGCAGGTGCCGCCAACCCTCTGGGATATGATAGTATTTTTTTGAATAACGTAGTGAGGGAGGCCAGGTTGGTGGATGTGCACGTTCGTCACCTCCCCAACCTCACTGGTTTCACATTTTCCCGAGGTAGTAGTAAGAGTAGATTAGATAGGTTTTTTTTAAAGGAGGACTCTGTCTGCTCGGCTCCTGAGCTGCAGTCGGTAGAGTTCTCCGATCACTGTATGGTATCTGTGGCCCTGAATGTCGCTGACACTCCTCAGAAAGGGAGGGGTTTGTGGCGCCTGAATGGGTCGCTACTGGAGGATCCTGAGGTTAGGGAAGCCTATGAGGTTTTCTTCCTGGGCCAGACCTCGCTCCTTGAGGGCAACTGCTCCCGCTTGAGTGGTGGGAAGTAGTTAAAAAGAGGTCTGGCGACTTTTTCCGGGAAATCTCTGGGTACAGGGCAGCTTCCAAGTACCAGGCTTACCAGAGACTACGCAGGCAGCTTGACCGCCTGGTGTCCTCTGGGGGCTCTCAGGAACAGATATCCGGTCTGAAGGCGCAGATGAAGGAGTGTCAGTACGACCGTCTCGCCTCCCTGGTTTTTGAGAGGGATTATGGGAAGTTTATCTCTCCTGATCCCTACAGGAGCTGTGGTGAGGTGGCGAGGTCGAAGGTCGTACATGGCCTGAAGGATGCCTCAGGATCTCTGGTCCGGTCCAGATCGGGGATCCTGGGTGTCGTCAGAGACCACTTTTCGGACCTCCTGAAGAAGCGGCCTCTAGACATGGAGAAAGTCAGGGAATTCCTTGATGAGACCCCGCTGGAAGTGGGGTCTGACCTTCCTGACTCTCTGACAGAAGAGATCTCGGTAGCTGAAGTTGAGCAGGCTATTAGCTCTTTAGCTTCTAAAAAGTCACCTGGGCCCGATGGGCTCACGGCCGAGTTTCTACAAAACCTTTAAGAGCCTCTTGGCTCCTCATCTGAGGGACGTGTTTAGTGAATGTTTGGCCTATGGCCTGCTGCCTCCCTCAATGAGAAGGTCAGCTCTGATCCTACTGTCAAAGGGGAAAGATCCGTCTGTGGTGGAGAATTGGCGTCCGATCGCCCTTCTTACCACAGATAGGAAGATACTGGCAAAGATCTTGTTTACACGTCTGTCTGCTTTGGCGGGCAGGATGCTGTCTCCCTCTCAGCACTGCACAATTCCTGGCCGGGGCACTTTTAGTGCCGTTCCTGAGCGTCCGGGAGGCTGTGGAAAGGTGCAGGGCTGATGGCAGCGAGCGGTATCTGCTTGCATTGGAATCAGGCTAAGGCGTTTGATCGGTGTGAACCACGAGTACCTTGGCTGCTTCTGAGGAGATACGGTCTGCCTGATCAATTCGTTGATTGGCTGCAGGTATTGTATAGGGGAGCTGAGAGCTTCCCTCTTGTCAACGGTTGGGTGGGCCGGGCCTTTGCCGTGGACTTGGCGTACCGGCAGGGGTGCCCGCTGAGCCCCTTCCTGTACATCTTTGCGGTCGACCCCTTCGTAAGGAGGTAGACTGCGGGCGTCTGGGGGGGGTTCCGGTGGGACCTGTCGGGGGTCCGGTTTCGGCGGTGAGGGTTGTGGCCTATGCGGACGAACGTCTCGGTGGTGGTATCTGGTCGTGAGGAGGCCCATTATGTGGAGTCCCAGATCGGGTGCTACTCTGAGGCGTCAGGCTCGCTGGTCAATTGGACAAGAGTGAAGTTTTCTGGTTGGGGAAGGAGGGGGAGCAGTTCCCCTTCCGGCGTGTTCCCCACGCCCGTACCAGAGATTCGAGTTCTTGGCATTCATTTCGGCCCGGGTGATTATCCAAGCTAAATGGGAGCGCAGGCTGGTGAGTGCCACTCGGAAGGTGAAGGCCTGGAAAGGTTGGAAACTTTCCCTGAGGGAAAGGGTAAGCTTGGTCAAGACGTACTTATTGCCTGAGTTTCTCTTTGTAAGCTATGTGTGTCTTTTGCCAGCATCTCTCTATGCTCGGGTCTATGGTCTGTTCTTCCTGCTGTTTGTGGGGAAGCAGACTGAACTGATCAAGAGGGAGGTCACATACCGCCAGCGACGGCAAGGTGGGGTTGGACATGGTCAACCCGGTGGTGTTCTTGTCTGTCACCATCTTTGTTAAATAACAATTTGCAGTCCATATTTGTGGACGAGCCTTCCTGGTGGGAGTGTTCATGCAAGGACTGGCTCTGCTGTTCTTGAGGCAGTGGGGGGAGGGGGGGAGGCCCGGCGATCTGAGGAGATCGCATGGGTATCTCCCTTCCTATGTCCCCCTGGCATTAAAGGTACTGAGGCAGATCGATAACTGCCCTGGAGGTGGGCTCTTTGGGTCGGCGGGAGCTGTACCTGAGGGTCATGGCCTCGGACATTTTGAAGCCCCTGTCTTTGAGGGACTGCCCTGAGAGGGTCCTCACGGAGGGGCTAGCCCTCTTGAATTCTTCTAGAATTCCAAGTAAGTTTTGGGATCTCGCATGGAGGTCGTTCCATGGACGACTCTATGTCCGTGCGAATCTCAAATACAGGAACCTGGGGGACAGGGACTGCCCCCGTCAGGAATGTGGTGGGACATTGGAGACCATGGACCATTTTCTGGTCCAATGTCCCTTCAACATGGAGGTTCTTACGAAGGTAGGGGTGCCATTGGCTACCCCCGCCTTCCGGCCCTGACCTATGCTGAGCGAGTGTATGGTGATTTTGGGGTCCGCAGGGGATTTGAGTTATCGTCACTTATTTAGTCAGCCTAGTTGTGCTTTATTACACTTGGCACGCTCAGTGTTTTGGTGTCCACTAGGGACAAAATCCTGCCTGTGCATGAGGTGGTGGGCGGTATCTTTCGGGGAGTTGGTGAAGGTGCGGGATCTGGAAAGGAGCAGGGTCGGGCCCTTAGGGGTGTGGCCCCATTTATGGAGGGGGTTCCTCTTCCAGCCCCCTTAGGTCACGGCTCTGCCCCTCTCCATGGGTAGGGGCATCTATCCTTTTTCACCCCCTTAGATTTTGTTTATGGTATTTTTTTGAGAAATAAGGCTACAGACATGTCTGACTATCATGTTCTTGCTCATATCGTGGGTTGTAGGTATTTGTTGTTGTGATGGTGGGGTGTGTTGTGGTGTGGCGATGATCTGGACACGTAGTGGTTTTCTATGGACTTTAATATCTCCCTACTGTACCAGTGAGCCGTTTTAAGTGTTTTTTTTTATTTTATTTTTTTTTTGCAATGATCTGGGCAAGCTTTTCTGATGGACTATAAAGACTTTCTCGTTGTACCAGTGAGCCTGTTGTAAATACCTGTTTGGTGCTATTTTCTCTTTCTTTATAGTTATTTCTTGGTGGGTGGAGGTCGGTGATTTGATGGTTTGTGTTTTGTTGTTTGTTTTTTGTGTTATTTGGTTTATTTAGTTTATTTGTTTATTTTATATATTTGTTAACCTTTTGGTCGTAGTTTTATAAATAAAAAATTACCCCTCCTCGGTCTCAGTGCAGCTCCACCCACTGGCAGTAGTTCCGGCTCCTCCCACAGAGCTCATTCTGCTTCCTGCTGGAGAGGAGAGAAGACCTGTCTTCCTCCGAGCTCCTTGTGTTCCAGCCTACCAGGACCAGCCCTCCAGCCCCCAGCCCCGGCCCCCGAAAGAGGGGTGGGATGGCCTCCCTCAGCCCCGGAGGTGGACCGGCTTCCGGCCTCCGGAGAAGTCAACAGCACCTGCCCTCCAGCCAGACCACCGCCACCACCACCATCAGGGGGAGGACCAGTCATCTTCCTGGAGACCCAGGAGGGTCTCCCAGACTGGACAGCCCCTCAGCCAGGTGAGAATGAGGCAAGAACCAGGAAGAGGCGGGATAAAATCAAATCCCTGCTGGTGAGGATATCTCGGGCCTGCGTGGAAAAGATGACTACTCTCGCAGGCCTGAGGGAAAAGAGGGACAGGTGCTCCAGTAATAAGAGATCTGAATTCAAGGGGGCCATCACCACCCTAGGACTAGAAGTAAAAGAAATATGGGAATACCTGGGGGCTTTTGCCAACGTGGGGCTGGAGAGGTGAACTTCCTAGAGGAGCTCCGGAGGACCCTCCAGCAGGCCAACCGGAAGGGAGCCAGGCAGCGAGGAGGAAGCGGGGGCGGTCTAAGAAGGGGTCCCAACCCCCCAAACAGAGCCAGAGAGAGTCAGGGAGCCTGGGTGCAGTGGGGGGGGGGACGAGTGCCGGTGGTGCAGGGCCCAGTATGGCCATAAAACCTGGGGAGGGTTCCCGGGAGCCGATCCCTCGGTCCGTGGAAGGGACTAGGGGGTTGGCGAAGTCCGGGAGTCCAGTGATCCAGGAGGTCGCCGGGCCCAGGTGCCGCCGGCGGTACCCCCCCCGCCATCTTCAGGTCAGCATACCCAGGCTCCCCCAGGATGGTCGCACTGCCACAGCTGAAGCCCACCATGTGTCGGCTTCCATGACCCCTCAGCTTGCAGTGGAGCGGGAGGATCTGGCCATGGAAAGGCCAGGGACTGCTCCTGCGGCTGCTATGTCATCGGGAGAGAGGCAGACACATGGTGGAGGCATTGTGCTGCGGTCATCTGGAGGTAAAACAGCTTGTGTGCAGTGTGGCCAAGATGGCGCCGGCTGTTGGGGGTGGAGTAGACCGGGACCCGGAAGTGACCGCCCAAGAACCGAAGTGAAGTGCCCGCAGCCGGAACCGGAAGTGCCCCAGCCGGAACCCGGAAGTGACCAGACCGAAACCGGAAGTGTCCGTCCCTCCCCGCGACCGGAAGTGCCCCCCCAGCGCGAGTTTGCGGTGGTCGGTGGGGGCTCAGGGGACCTGGGGGATGAGAGGCCGGGGGTGCAGGGGTGCCCAGCCCCGGACGCTGCAGCAGGCACCTCCAGGCACCCCCGGCAGGAGATGGACAGAGACGTTGAGGACGGTAAATTGGACGGTAAGCTGCCACCCCCCCCCAGGTCCCCATGGACACTGCCACAGGCCCCGAGG